>PVKA01007948.1:41072-75526 GCA_004027165.1 Ctenomys sociabilis
AAAAAAAAAAAAAAAAAAAAAAAAAAAAAAAAAAAAAAAAAAAAAAAAAAAAAAAAAAAAAAAAAAAAAAAAAAAAAAAAAAAAAAAAAAAAAAAAAAAAAAAAAAAAAAAAAAAAAAAAAAAAAATCCAGGAGACAGGAACAAAACAACAGACATAGAAAAATAAGGTCAGAAATAATCTTTCAGGTCAAAAAATAAATGATAGCAGTGATGAAAGAATTTCTGAGCACAGATAAAAAAGTTACAGATTTTAGAAAAAATAGAGGACAATAAAAAAATGATGGAAATGCTGAATGACAAATACAGGAAAGAATTAGATTCAAAAAGGTGTCCAGGAATTACGAACTCCATTGAAAGCTGGAAACACTGCTTTAATGAATGTGAAGGTAGACTTTCAGACCTTGAAGACAATAGTGCATCTACTGAAGGTGAACGTACAGAATTCTTAAAACCAACAAGGAACCCAGAACTACCTTCCACAGCTTCAATACAATGCAAATATAAATAACATGGCAATAATAGTTGTCAATGAAGCAGCAAGAGACAACAAAAATGACATAAAGGAATACTTGCACAAATACTAGCAGAAAATTTTCCAAACATGAGAAAAGAACATGAACAAATAGATAAGCAAGGCACACACAGCCATAATCAAAATAAAGTTACACCTAGACATGTAATAATTAGCATTTCAGAAACTGAGCTAAAGAATAGAATATTAAAGGCTGCTAGAGAGAAGATTATAGTATGATCTACAATGGAAAGCACACCAGAATCATGGCAGACTTCTCAACACAAACCATCAAAGAAGAGTTTGAAGTGAAATATCTCAGCTTCTGAGAGAAAATAACTTCTAACAAATTAAGATGTATCCTGCAGACGTATCCTTGGCAACATATACACTTTCCATAAAAAAGAACCATTCAAAAATTATGACCACCAAATCAACCTTATAAAGAGCATATTCAGGTATGCTAGAAAGAGACAGAAATAACCAGAGCTTCCCAAACAACAGAAGGGAGTCACAGAACAGAGCAACTAATTAAAAAGAAGAGGGAAATACAGAACCTAGAGCAGGAAAATAACATGACAAAGGTAAGCTAATATGTATGAGTTATAACTACCAATGTAAATGGCCTCAACTCACCAATTAAAAGAGACCAGCAGAGTGAATTATTTTTTAAATGTATCAGTTTATTTTAGCATAGCAAATACTGGCATTCACAATTTCTTCAGTCTCTCTGTCCCCAAGACCCACAGAGCAATGCAACAGATTCAGATGGGTGCTACATGTGTAGGAATTGCACTGAATCTCATGAATCAGAGATTAATAGCTTGGAACTTTTTAGGAAATGAGCCAGTGCCTTCACCCTGGAACAAGAGCAGCTGAACGGTAGTTGCACACATCTCCTGATCCTACTTAGTTGTCTCTTGACTCTGAAGCAATAGGTCAGTACTAGGAAACAGATGAACCTTGCACTTTAAGATTCTCACAAAGAATATGAGGGGTTTCTCACGGGCAAGCACACACTGCCTTTCCCAACAAACACATCTGTTTTGCTGAACCTGACTTAGAACTAGATTGCACAATAAAAAACTTCTCTTACTCACACTTTCTGCCTTGAAGGTGCAAACAATTCAAATGTCTATCTATGAACAAAATGCAGTACAATAATACTTCAGCTCACAAATGCTTCTGCTCACAACATAAACAAGCATATCCAGCAAAATTTGACTAACATTCATAAACTCTGCATTGGGTGTCATGGAAAACCACAGCTCTCTTCCTTACACAGATACAAATGCAGCCGTCTTCCTCAAAGTCACAAAACAAGTTAAGTCTGGGGCCAGAAGACAGCTCCGTGGTCTAAAGCACCTGCTTGGGCAAGCTTAGGCAATCACCCAGAGACCACAGTTTGATCCCTGGCATCACACACCATACCAGTCCCACCCCCAGGAGCCAACCACAAAAAAAAAAAAGTTAAATTAACTTCATCAACCAAAGCACTACTGTCTCTCTGTACAACCAGGATGTTATGCACTCATAAAAAGGAATAAACCCTTGTCACATGCTACCCTGAAAGCATTCAATTAAGTGAAAGAAATTGGGCACAAGAGGCCATTTCTATAGGATTTCACTTAATTACCCAGAATAAGTAAATCCATAGAAAGAGAAACAATTGTTGGAGGGCAGAATGGGAAGTTGCAGCTTAATGAGCATAGATTGGGGATAATGTAAATATTTTGGAAGTAGATAGAGGCAATGGACTTCTGCCCTTTTGGCTCTCTGAGCAGCACTGTGTCTATAGGCAAGAATAAGCACCTTATGAAAGGCAACAATAAAAGAGCCAAGAAGAAAGTGGTTGATCGATTTTCTAATAAAGACTGGTGTGATGTGAAGGCACTAGCTATGTTCAACAAAAGAAATATTGGACAAACGCTCATCACCAGAACCCAAGGAACCAAAATTGCATCTGATGCACCCAAAGATCATGTTTGAAGTCAGCCTTGCTAATCTAAAGAATGATGAAGTTGCCTTTAGAAAATTCAAGCTAATTTCCAAAGATGTTCAGGGCAAAAACTGCCTGACTAACTTCCATGCAGTAGATTTCACCCATGACAAAATGTATTCCGTGGTCAAAAAATAGCAAACCATGATTGAAGAACATGTTGATGTCAAGACTATTGATGGTTATTTGCCTCAACTGTTCTGTGTTGGCTTTACTAAAAAGTGCAACAATCAGATATGGAAGAGCTCTTATACTCAGCAGCAATAGGTCTGCCAGATTCGGAAGAAGATGATGGAAATCATGACAAATGACTTGAAGGAAGTGGTCAATAAATTGATTCCAGACCATATTAGGAAAGACACAGAAAGGCTTCCCAATCTGTCTACCCTCTTCATGATATCTTCATCAGAAAAGTAAAAATGTTCAGGAAGCCCAAATTTGAATTGGGAAAACTCATGGAATGTCATAGTGGAGGTAGGAGCTCTGGACGAGCTACTGGAGATGAGACTGGAGTTAAAGTTGAACAAGCTGATGGATAGGAACCACCAGTCCAAGGGTCTGTTTAAAATCCAGATTTTTAATGTTGATGAAATCCTATTTGTGATGGTAAAAAAATGATAGAGGCATTGACTTTACAACATTGTTAATGTAACAAACCCCACTAAACTGCTTAAATGGTTACTTTTATGTTAGATGAATTTCACATCAATAAAAATAAACCAAAAGGAAAAATGCAAATATAACAATTAAAGACAAAATAAAAACCAAAAAAATGAAAAAAAAATTAAAAACTATTCTTAAAAGTTGGAATTGTCTATTCTTAAGATGTCATCATATCCACATGAAATGGTCTGCACCTAGTGAGCCACACTTCTCCATAGTTCATCCTGCCAACTGGAAAGGTCATACAATGTTCAGTTTTAAGCATCTAACATGAACACTAGAATTCTGGCATTATCTGACATTTTCGTCCTCCTGGCACTTTCATCTGAAATTGGGATCTATGGGTTCAATGGTCATGTTTGCCAAGCAAAATTTAGGACACATAAATTTCCAGGTACATTCCCAGCAACAATCAGTCATGTTAAAAATTCAAGGTACATGGCTGTTGAAACTACAACCCTCAGGACTGGAGAGATGGCCCAGTGGAATAAGTGCTTCCCTGGCAAGTGCAAGGGTCTGAGTTCAATCCCTGGTTCTGGAAAAGAAAGAACGAAAGAAGGAAAGAAAGAAAGGAAGAAAGAAAGAAAGAAAGAAAAGAAAGAAAGAAAGAAAGAAAGAAAGAAAGAAAGAAAGAAAGAAAGAAAGAAAGAAAGGAAGGAAGGAAAGGAAAGAATCTATGCAAGAAAGTAAAAAAGTAAAAGAATTCAGCCCTGGACATTTTACATGCAGAAATGTTAATAGCACCATTGAATTTCCTTACATACTTAAATAAACTGGGCAGCTAAAAGAGACTATAGGGATGCCTGGGATCACAGGCAATAGAGGGCTCCTGCTCTCAGGAGCAATGGACCCTTTAATGCCTAAGGGATTCATCTCAGCTCCTACTTCTACATCTATGACTCCACTTTCAGATGCCTGCTGGGCCAGCTGGAATGTGCATCAGAGCTTCACCTTCTGTCTCAAACCCTATGCTTGTCTTCTCTCACTCTCTCACCAGTCCTGAGGGTTGTCTTCTTTCCTTCCTGCTTGAGGACTAGTGCTCATGCTTGAGTTTCCCCTTCTTTAGCTCTTTCTCTGGGTCCTCTGCACCACCACAGCAGGAAGTCCTAACCTCTAGGAAGCCTGGGTAGTGCTTTCTCCCTTCTCTGTCTCAGCCTTCTGAACCCTGTCCAGCGTTTTGCTGCTGTGATTCTTAGGGCCAGGCTCATCCTTTTCCTTTATCATCCTGCTTGTGGGAAGTGAAGAGGAAGATGGCTGCCTGCCTGTACCTCCTGGGTCATCTTCTCTTCATATTTTTTTCTTTTTGTCCTTTTTGAGACCTTTTATGGGTCTGTCATCCTCGGACAAACTCGGAAGGGGCGTGGCAGCCCCACAGCCCTTTTCCTGGAGATGTCTGATGAGTCTTCCATTTCATCTAAGTCCTTAGGGTACTGATGCTTTGAGAAAGTAGCTCTTCCTTTGATCTTAATTCCATTAAAATTGGCAACAGCCAGAATTGTGCTCCTCTGTTCTACATAGCAGAGGAAACAGAAACCTTTGGATTTCCCAGTGTTCTTGTGTTGAACAACATTAATATTAACAATCTCCCTGTAGCATGAAAAGACACAGATGATGTCCCCTTCAGTCAATTCATAATAAAGTCCTCCCAGAAAGATCCAACACTGTCTTTGTACTTGTGATGCCAAAATTCCTTCTCCACCACTCCAAGCTGGACCTCTCGCTCATTCATCTCATTAATCAGCTTCACTTTAGTTAAATGATTCATCTTTGAGCAGATTCATGCTCGGCCTAGCAGAATGAATTAAGAAACAAAACCCTACAATATGCTGCATACAAGAAACATATTAAACTCAAAAGGAAATTCACAGACTTAAAGTCAAATGATGGAAAACAGTCCTCCATGATACATAAAACCAAAACAAAATAGGGGTAGCTACTCTGGTTGCTGACAATATCATTTTAAAACCAAAAATCATTCAAAGAGATAAAGAAGGTCACTACATACTTCTTAAGGGAAAACTGTAACAGAAGGAGATAACAATTATAAATATATGTACCTGACATTTGAGTATGCACCTACAAAAGACAAATGTTAGGAGAGAAAAAAATTCAAATGAGCAATAATCCATTTGTAATGGAGGACATTAACAAGCTACTGTCACCAAAAGATAGATGAACTATTCAAAAAATCAGCAAAGAAATAACAGTATGAAACCAGTGTGTGAAGAAATTGACTTGGCAGACCTTTACAGCTTATCATGCAGCATCAACAGAATACCCTTATTCTCGGCTGCACTTGTGATGCTCTCCACAATAGACCATATACGGACACACAGAGCTCTCTGGAGTAAATGGAAAGGAATTGAAATTATCCCATGCATCCTATCTGAACACAGTGCAATGAAACTGGCATAAATATGAAAGCCTGTATTCAGAATAGATTTTCTACCCATGTTTAGAAGCATTTATCAATTTTTAATTAGTTCACATTTGCAATACATAATGACTGCTTCCTTGTGTGGAGCTGGTACACAGGCACAGCACATCTCACTTGCTTTTCATCCCCCTTCCTTCCATGTCTTTCACCTCCTCCACCTCTTGGTCTCCTTCCCTTTGCAAAACATTTGCCTCCCTTTGAAACATGTTGAGGTGCTACAGTATCTGGTCAGCCCTTCTCCTCCTCCTCCTCCTCCTTCCTCTTCCTCTTCCTCTTCTTCTCTCTATTTTTTGTTCCTGTCATTCATCTTTCCACTCCTCCTTTCACACTAATTTTCAAAGTGAGGGGTTCTACTGAATGTCCATAATCCAGCCATTTCTGACATGAAAATGAAGTATTACTTTTACCCAGCACAATTATCTCTAGCCAGCTTTTCCAGGAATGCAATATATTGCACAATTATCTCCAGCCAGTTTTTCCAGGAATGCAATATATTGTTTAAAGAAGTCTAGAGAGAGAACTTGCCATCCTGAGTTGTCTTCGGACCTAAGAAAAAAGTAATCTAGCATGTGTAAGAAGTTCATGAGGAGATCTAGGATCTGTGTTATATTTTTCAACAAGAGTAACAGATGACACAGGGGTACCATTGCTTAGCCATGCAAAATGAGCCAGAATATGCATTCATAATTTAGATATTTAACTTTGGATACAAGTACAATTGAAGACCACTTAATTCATTGTATATTCTAAACTCTGTGTCTGAATACATGTCACTTAAGGAAAAATTTAAATACAGGAAAAAAGTTAAATGAGACTTATAAGACGATATAACTGCTAAGGGAGGGAAATTGTAACCCAAAATATAGAACAAAATGTTTATGTAAGGAATAAATCGTAATTTAGAAAGCAATTTCTGCTTTGGTCTATACCAATGTAGCAATGGCAGAAACTACAATAAGAGATACTTTGACCCACTAGGATGAGGTAAAGGCTGGGATCCAATCACATGAAATGAATGGGTGACTTAAATGATAAACTTGCAATACAACCACTTCAAAAATACGTGAAAATGCAATAGTAAAGAATACAGTTGACACCACTGTTAGAAACCTAGAGGACAACCTGGATATCACCCAAAGAACCCAGAATCAACTATTTTTTTAAAAAGAGGCACTTATGGAAACAAAAGTTGAAAAGTAATAGAATACTTGATGACAATTTTATCCACTCATATAATATTTTGAGCACCTATTATGCTTCAAATTTTTATTAGACAACATCAAGCAAAATGAAATCAAGATGGGATGAGGGGACAGCTAAGCATCCTAAGTGCCAGGCTAACAAGTGAAAGCACCGAGATTTGATCTCCGACACTGCATGCTGTGCTGACTGGGGGCACCATGCTGGCCACCGAAACTGGATGTGGTGTCACATGCCTATGATCCCAGTGCGGGGGAGGCTGAGAAAGTACAGTAGGATCACTAGAAGTATAACAAACAAATAAATAAGATTTTAAAGTTTTATAAAACTCTATCAAGATCATTTCATAGAAAAGATCATTTTGTAAATTTCATAGAGTTCAGGGCAAAGAACAAAGAAACCTCTCAAATGATCTTTTTTAAATTGGAAAAAAGATAACTGCATAGTCAAGAAATCCCATACAGTTAATGTAATAGTTAAAATGTTACAATTGGGAGTAAATGAAGGATGCAAACCACGGAAAGGTGAAAGTGCTAATCTCACCAGAAGAGAGAAAGACATCCATGAGCGTGGCTTCCCCCTAAGTCTCCAATTGGTTTTTTGAGCCATTGATATTTAGAGTGAGGAATATAACCTAAGGCCTGGACTTTGCTGGGGCAGCTGATCCTGCACCCCTGAGGCAGAACCTGCATGTAGAGACTCAGAGGTGGATTCCGTGCACATTATTTACATGCTTCGCAAGAAGTAAGGACTTGGGACAACAGAATCAGGGACACAAAACTCTTTGTGCTCTGTATGATTCCCAACCCAGCGGCCCTCTTTTGTGAACACTGCTGAAAGACTTACAAATGCATAATTACTAGATTATAGACAAAACTACTAAGGCCAAAAGAGTAGAATATATGATAGTCATGCAGCTAATGTTTATTTAATTACACAGATTTAAACTAAGCAGCCGACCTGCAAATAAACAAAATCTTTAGCTACTTCCTCAAAGAAGAAATTAAAAACTTACATCTCCACTTATGAAAAAGCAATCGCTTGTATTCACAGATAAAACTTCAGTTATTTAATAAGAAAAATTGTGATTTAGATATTTAAGTTCGAGAAGTAGGAAAAACTGTAACAGTTTTTTAACATAATTTTTTTTCAGATTCCTTCTAAAAAACGGATTCAATCAACAATGTTAGTCATTTAACTTATAAATCATAGTTTGTTACTAGTTGTAGCTCTGTTATTGTGCCTCATACTGGCATGGAAGACAATTGCTACTACACTGTTCCCAGCCCTTCTCTCCAAAGGAGAATTCCTAATTGCCAAAACATAGACTCAAAATGAAATTTTTTGCTTGCTAATTAGACAGTCATAGATAGTTTTTTTTTTTTACTTATATTTGAACCCACATTTAAATAATCTGATGATCTTCCAGAAATAAAAGAGAGGACAGTCTTCTAAATTTTTATTGCTTTCCAAAATCAAGGAACACATATCTAAAATGACATTTAGTATTTTAATATTCCTCTGCCCTGAGTTAGAACAGAAGAACAATTTTCTCATTGTATTCTGGAAAAATGAATGGCAAATATGTATGATTTTCTACATAAAGATAGTTTTGAAGAGATGTGTGCAAATTGTAAATTTAATTTAAATCCTGTAGTTATTCATTATTTTCCAGAAAAGTGGCCACTTTTAGTACACTTTGCTTAACTAGAAGAGAATAGAAATTGGCCATCTCATGTGTTCTCTTAAGGAAATGAAGCTGTTATGTAATTATGCCAGAGGATAAAGTGAAAGGTCAAAGACAAGAGACAGGTCTCACTGGACCTCAGCAGCGCAAGTTTCCTCATGGGGTGCTGTGATGCACACAGGAGACAGATATTAGGAGCTGTGGGCCTGTATCTTTAATTATGAGATAGCCTGAGTGGTGTGGGAAAAGATGATGCAGAGGAAGATGATGCAGAGGAAGATGCTTACTTACATTAATGAATTCAGTTCAGCCAATTCATATTGATCAACTGATTTACAGGCTAAAATTGCAAGAGGTTCTTTCTGCTGTAAAAGAACATAAACTTCACAAGATCATATAGGGATATATAAGGTAAATCCTATAAAAAAACATAATAAAATAAGCAAACTAGTGAGAAAGGAAAATATCCAGAGAGGAAAAGACATTTAAGCCAAGCTTATACATTTTGACCAGTAAACACACAAAGTGAAAAGAATTCCAAGTGGAGAACCAGTTTTCCAGGAAGAACAATGCATAGAGTATATTTTGGCTGGACAACAGTATAAGTGAAAGGATATTGTGTGCGGAAGTATTCTTAAAGGTAAGCAGGATCTAATCACATGCTACTTTTAAAGCATGTTTGTATTTCAATGATATCCTGTCTTGCAACCTGGAATGTACATAATATTGGAAGTGATAGTCAGAGAGTTATGTGAGAAAATAAAAAAAAGAAAAGACATCCAAGTAGCAGTAGAATTGTTCCTGTTTGCAGATGATATGATTCTTGGTATAGATAATACTAAGAATGCCACCAAAAACTGCCAGAAATGGAGAAAAATGCAGTAAAATATTACCCCCAAACTATCAGTTGTGTTTCTGTACATTAACTACAAATTATTTGAAAAAGAAAAATTTTAAATCTGACTAACAGTAACATCAAAAAAGAACAACATACTTTGGAATAAACTTTTGTAGACCAAAAGCCATATCAAAATTCAAGATTAAAACATTCAAGATGATTTATAAGAAAAATAGAAAATTCAGTCCTAGAATTCATTTGAAACCAAAAGAAGCCAAACTATTGAAAAAGAAGAACAAAGTTGAGGCCTCACATTTCATGCTCGAAAAATATATCACAAGCCTAAGTAAAATAGCATATTAGTAGCCTGTGAAGAAATGGAACAAAGCAGAGAGCACTCATCACCAACAGATCTGCAACAAAGATGCAAGAATGTGTGACAGGGAAGAGAAAGCCCTTTCAAAACTGATGATTCTGAGGGAGCCTCTCTGTGCAAAAGAATGGAATTGGATCCCTATCTCACACTACATAGAATGATCAACTCAAAATCGATTCAGTCTCTAGATATATGGCCTAAAAGCAAACAGAGAATATCGCCATAATATTGATCTAGACAGTGTTTCAAAAGATATAACCAACAAATTATATACAGCAAAAGCAAGAGTAGAAAAATAAGATTGGATCAAACTAAACTCATGCACAGCAAAGAAACCAACAACAGCCTGAGGATATAGCATATGGGATGAGAGAAAATATGTATAAATCATTCTCTGAGAAAGAATTAATATCTAAAATACATAATAACTCTAAGCTCTACACCAAAGGTCAAAAGTCAGTCGTATACAAAATGACAGAGATGGAACAAAAAGTCTCAGGCCCCAACCCACCCAGTACAAATGCAGAAGACACTAGCATAGAGGAATCTGGAAATCACACACCTGAAATCACTGAATTAATAGTGTTGGAAGTAAAGAAACAACTGCAGAAAGGTGTAGAAGAAAACAGGTCAGAAATAATTTCTGAAGTAAAAAAAAGTAGTGATAACTATAATAAAAGAAGTACTAAGTGCTTCTAAAGATTACACTGAAAAAAAATAGAGCAGAATATAAAAATGATGGAACCCTTGAATAAACAATATGGGAAATAAATAGAATGTATGAACCAGATTCAAAGTGATACACAGGAAATTAAAACCTCAATCACAAGCTGGCAAATCCGTTTGAGTGAAAGTGAAAATGGACTCTCTGATCTTAAAGACACCATTGCAGCTAATGAAAAAGTAAGCAAAGATCTCTTAAAAACAACTAGGTTGCAGGAAAAAATTATTCAACACCCACAAGATGATGTGAAGATGAACAATGTGAGACTAATAGGCATCAATGAGAAGGAAGGAGTCAATTCAAATGATATAAAAAGAATATGGGCAGGGCCAGGGAGATAGCTCAGTAGAATAAGCACTTGCCTGGCAAGGCAGAAGTAATAGCAGAAAACTTCCCAAATATGAGGAAACAACATGAAATTCAGGGATCCGAACATATAGAACTCCAACCCAATTAAAACCGCTCCCAGACATATAATTGTCAAGATCCCAAAAATTCAGCACAGGAGCAGTATACTAATAGCTGCTAAAGAAAAGAAACAGATCACATTTAAGGGAAAACCCATCAGAATAACAGCAGATTTCTCTTTACAAACCATGAAGTCAGGAAGAGCATGGAGCAAAGTACTTCAAGTCCTCCAAGAAAACAAATTCCAGCCCAGGCTACTATGCCCTGCAAAACTCCCTTTCAAGTTTGATGGAGAAGTAAAATACTTCCATGACAAAGAACAACTAAAGAATTTCATGATGACCAAGCCAAGCCTACACAGAGTACTAAATGATGATCTAGAGAGGGAGCAAAATGATTACAAGCCCATGAACAAGAATGGAAAGAACCCACCAATTAGGGCAAACAATTAAACACAGGAGAATAAGAAGTGTACAAAAGCAGTCTTTCTGTTATTCTTTTGTGTACAGCAGCAAAATATTTCCATCACCAAACTCTACAAATGGACTTCTCTTAAATCCTATGGGTCATGATTCCATATGGGTCTACTGGGTGGATTTCAAGAAAATAGGTGTAGCTCAGTCCCACAAGTGACACCTGGCTACCAGTAAGTGTTATGGTCATTATCCATGTCCACAACACTTAGGTCTTCTTCTGTCCCTTTCACACAAGAGCTTTCTTTACACAAATAAATATATTCTGCTCATTACCTCTGTTGCTCTGAAAATTCATAGTTGCCAATTAACAACTATGGCACATCTCAGCCTGAAAAGCCAAAATGGTCGCCATCCATGATTCCCTTATGGCGGTTGAGATTATTTCTGCAGAGAGGGGGATGTTGTTTGCATCTAGATGAGTTAGAAATATAGGCAGACAGACAAGTCTAGGCCCTCAAGGAGACATTAGAGAGGACAAGACCTTGCAACTGTGGGAGAGAAACTCCTCCATGGGCCAGAACTGAAGACAAAAGATCAAACAAATGCTGTAAGTCCCTAAATATAAGCATTTGAGATTGATAATCACATTCAGGAAGCTAGGAAGAGTCACTAATCTGAATGAGTGGACGAGCACCATTGCTCAGGTAAAACTGATTAAGTCCAGGACCAAAGGGGGCAGCAAGTCAGATAGCAAGCAGGTTTGACTATGGGACAGAGTTTCTTTCTGTTGAGGGTTGGGCTAGTGACTCATTTGGGCTCTTTCAAGGTGATTGATACCTATTTAGAATATCAATCCCTGATGCTCTTTCCTAGGAAATTATGTAGCTGTGTTTGTTTCCTCTTTTTTCTCAGTCTTGAGGTGTGGTCCATATGGAAGTGTCTGCTTCTTCCCAGTTGTAGAGTCACCTTGCCTTCCATTTTGTCTCCTTGAGGGCCTGGCCCTGTCTGAGTGCCTATAATATTTATATCTAACTTGACTGCCTGCAACATTAGGAAGATAAGCTGTTGCTTTAAGAGCTTCAGCCATATGAGATGACCACTATAATAATTTAGCAATTTATTCTGAGGCCAGAACTTATTAACTAGCAGAGAGAGATAAAAGGACACTAGATCAGTGGTCAGGAGGCATGTTACACAGAGGAACCTTTCAGTCTCCATCAAAAAGTAGCCCTGACTATGATCCTTTAGTTGTTCTCAGTTTATATTGGCCAACACAACCAGAGATCAGTCTCCAGAAAGAAATCCAGCTGTCTCTCTGGTCAACATTCCATCAGCCTTTGGCTTCAATGTGAATTCACCAAAGAACAGCTGAGGAAATCTGTCCTCTGCTTCAAAGATTGGCAGCTGCTCTAGGAGCATTTGCTAGCTGGCAGAGAAACCAGTCTTTGTCCAAGTTCTATAAGGAATAGTTAAAAATCTTGACAAGAATACCTAGGACTTTGCTGTGAAAGTTTTAAGGTCCACAAATTATCTCTTACCAACCTAAATAACTAGAATTAGAAGAAGAAGAAAGCTCAGAGATCCTCCCTTAGACTAAAGGTGTTTTGGTACCATAAGCATAGTGCTTGTGAAGAAAGCTCCTTCTGGTGTCACCAAGAGGCAGTTCTCTCTGCTGTGTATCAGGTTTATCCTTCTAAAGGATAAACTGCCCAGAATATTAAGCTGGCACATGGCTTTTATTTGTATTCTCCTGGTTTGTCTCACCTGAACTGGAAATGGGTTCTGTGTCCTTCCCCCAAAATGATTTGCTCCTCTTCAACATTAACAAACATTCACTTTCTCTGGGCATCACTTAGTTTGAACATGTTAGAGTTGTTCTAATTTTACATATCTAAAAATAAAAGTATAAATAGGCCAGAAACATAAGCAGTAAGGCCAAAGAAAAGAAAATGAGGCATAAAGGCTTGATATTGTTGTAGGCAGGTGAATTAGATACAAATATTACAGGCAGTCCTATTTCAGATAGGACCAGGCCCCTAAGGAGACAAGATGGAGCACAAGGTGACTTTGCAACTTGGAAGAGACAGACACTCCCTATAGGCCAGACTTCAAGACAAAAGATGAAAAAATACAGCTACATACATTCCAAAGAATGGGTATCAGGGATATCCTAAATAGGTATCAATCACCTTGAAAGAGCTCACATGAATCACTAACCTAACCCCCAACAGGAAGAGACACTGTCCCATATGCATACCTTCTTGCTACATGATTCACTTCCCCATGATACTGGATTTAATTAATTTTACATGAGCAATGATATTTATACTCTCATTGTTTGACCATATTTTTGTCCTACCTGATGTCCACCCGAGCAAGTTCCCATGTTCCACACCACTTTAGACCTGCCTCACTACATGGTTTTCCTCTATAAAAGTCCCTGGAAGAGACAGCTTCCCAGGGACCATCAACTTAGGGTCCTCCTTCTGTCCTTCTCTTGGACAGGAGCTTTATTTCCCCCAATAAATATATTTTGCTCATAACCTCCATTTGTTCCTAAAATTCATTCTTTGGTTTTATAGAACATGAACTCATCCCAGGTACTTTGCAAGTTGGGAGTTTCCTCTTTTCCCTATATCAATTGGAGGTCATCCACCCAAGATCAGTTTTCTTTCCTGTGTCAGTATTTCTTTTAGCAGGTAGAGGAAGATCAGAGCCAGTTTGTCCTGTGAAATCTGTCCTCCCATTCTTAAGAACGGATATTTAGTAAGTGAAAGGAGTCCCACATTTTATTATGCAGGCATGTATATGCCTAAGTCTCAACTATATTTAAAAAGATTAATATTGTAGAAGTTTATATTAAAGACCAATACGAGGCTTTCTAACATCACTCTCTAGGGCTATTGTTGAGTCAAGCAAGAAATAAGAGTACATTTATTTATTTATTTATTTATTTTTATTGAAGAACAAATAGCAATGAGACAGTTTCAAATCAAATTAGTAGGACAGATTCAACAATTAATACATTGCACATTGTTTTCATAGTGGATTTTGTTGTACAAGGTGCATACATAATACTCTATCTACAAACACTATTAGAGCAGATGCCTCTAATCAATGAATTAAGAGAATGTAGCTGTATAACTATCTTTCTTTTAAACGGAATTATAGTACAGTTTCAATAACTAATACTATCTACATTGTTATATTCCCAGTGGTTATCTATAGTAGAAGAAACAGAAAGGATATCATGTCCAAACAGTAGTAGTGCAAATCTTTCTTCTCATAGAATTACATGAAAATACTGCATATTTATCATAACTGTACTGTTTATACAAACACAGAATGGTTCTTCCTTTGTATCCCCCCATTTTTTTTGTTTAGTCCTGTCAAAGATCAGTACTCTACTGTCATTCAATTATTATAAGAGCTTGAATACAGTTAAACCATCAGCATAGTCCAGCAGTCCACAATAATAGTTGATTAGCTGAAGAAGTTTTTGACTAGAGCCATTTAAAGCTCAGCTTATTATTATGGCCTTATTTTATATACCTCATTTTTATACCTTTCTGCTGGATGGTTAAGAAAGAGATAAAGCAAGACCTATATAACAAAAAATGTAACTTTCGTATCTGCTGAGGTCAGTCAAGTCCCCTCAGGGTTTATCCTGTAACCTGTACCTAACTCTGTAGATCCTTTGTCAGTGTCAACCATGTGGATGAGTCATGGCCATTGCTTGACCAGTTTATTCTTTGTGAGAGCCTGAGAGAAAGTTTTCTCTCCATGTAACTCGCCCCAGGCACACTATAGATGACTGATTGCATTCCTCTGTAGTTCCACAGTTTCCTTGATCAGAAAATTTGGGGCACAACTGAGTTCCATGATGTTACAGAACAGGTTTTCCTATGTCATGAGGCTTCACTGACCTTGAAGGGCTAGGGACAAAATGTTGGCTGACCTTGCAGCCCTTCCATTTCTGCAATTTTTGATCTGCAAACAGGTTGTTAATTAACCATCCAGGAGAGAAAATGATTATTACTCTGCAACATATGCAGTTCAGTTTACTCTATCTAACTAAATTCTTTTCAGTTGTTCTTATAGCTATCTATTTGTAATTCTTCTTTTGAGTTCTTATACTAGGGAGACTATACAGTATTTGAACATGTGTGTCTGATTTATTTCACTTATGAGTATATGTTCAAGTGGCATCCACTTCAATATAAATTCTTCAAGTTTATCATTCTTTATAGCTGAGTAATACTCCATTATACAGAAATAGCATATCTTTTTCAAATATTCCTCATGTGACGGGCATCTTGGTTGTTTCCAAGATTTTACTATCACAAATAGTGCTGCTATAAACATAGATGCACATATATCACTATGATACAATATTTTCAGTTCCTCCGGGAAAATTCCCAGAAAGGATATAGCTGGCTTGAATAGTATTTCCAGTCCTAGTTTTGTGAGGAATCTCCACACTGATCTCCACAATGGTTCTACTAGTCTGCATTCCCACCAGCATTGGAGAAGGGTTCGCTGTTCCCCATATCATCTCCAACATTTGTTGTTGGTTGATTTCTTTATGATAGCCATCCTTTCTGGAGTGAAACGTAGTCTCAGTGCTTTTTTAACTTGCATTTCATGGATGGCTGGTGATGTGCAGGATTTTTTCATATATTTATTCTTTTGTTCAATTTCGTTCTCTAACAAATGTGTATTCATCTTAGATGCCCATTTCTGGCCTGGGGCTTTAAATTTGAGGGCCTTAAGGTATCTTTGTTTTCTTTACATTCTAGAGAGCACACCTATGTCTGAGTGCTTGTTAGTTAAGATTTTTTTGAAATTTGTGTGCTATCTTCACTTTGCTGACAATTTATTTTGACATGCAAACACTTCTCAATAAGAGTTGATCCCAGTTCTTAATTCTTTCAAGTGTTTCCCGTGCGAATACGTGTTTGTTCATGAACTCTTTGGCTACCCCTATGTCTTCAAGAGTTCCTCCTACTTTCTCTTCCAGGAGATTGTTTCTGTTTTGATGTTTAGATATTTAATCCACTTTGACTTTAGCTTAGTGTACGGTGACAGAACTGGGTCAAGTTTTAGTTTTTGGCATGTGGAAAAGCCAGTTTTTCCAGCAGTATTTGTTAAAGAGGCTATGTGTCTTCCAGTAAACTTGTTTGACCCCTTTGTCAAAGATCAGGTGGCTGAGTGTGTTCACAGAGGCCTCTTCATCTTCTACTCAATTCCATTGATCCTCAGGTCTATTTCATTGCCAGTACCATGTTGATTTTATCTCAGTGGCTTTGTAGTAAAATTTCAAGTCAGGAATTGTGATGCCTCCTGCCTTGTCTTTGTTGGCCTGGGTTGACTTTGCTATTCTAGACCTTTTCTGGTCCCAGATAAATTTTTTGGATGATTTCTCTATTTCTGGCAGTTTGATAGGGATTGCATTAAATCTGTTCAACAATTTTGGGAGTATGGCCATCTTCATGATGTTGTTTCTTCCTATACAGGAGCAGGCATTTTCTGAAATCCTCTGTGATCTCTTTTCTTAGAGTACTGTAATTTTCCATGAAAATATCTTTGACTTCCTTGGTGGAGTGAATTTGAAGGTATTTCATTTTCTGCGGTGCTATTGTAAAAGGTATTGTTTCTATAGTTTCCCTCTCAGTGTGTTTGTTATCTGTGTAGAGGAATGTTATTGACTTTTGAGTATTGACTTTATATCCTGCTACGCTACTGAATTTCTCTATCAATTCTAGTAACTTCTTGTGCCTTTTTCCATCTCCCAAGTAAAGTATCATGTCATCTGCAAATAGTGATAATTTATCTTTTTCTTTACTTGTTCCTATTCCTCTTATTTCTTCCTCTGCTCTAATGGCTATAGCTAATGATTCCAAAACTATATTGGATAAGAAGGGTGATACAGGACATCTTTGTCTTCTACTAGATCTATGGGCAAAAGATTTCAGTTTTTCTGCATTTAAAATTATATTAGCTCTTGGATTGTCATGGATGGCTTTTATGAAATTGAGTTACAGGCATTGTATTTCAATTTTCTGTAGGACTTTGAACATGAATGAGTGTTGGACTTTGTCAAAAGCTTTTTCTGCATCAACTGAGAGGATCATGTGGTTTTTAGATTTCAGTCTATTAATATACTGTATTACATTAATAGATTTGTGAATATACATCCCATCTTTGCAGTCCTGGGATGAATCCTATCTGGTCATGGTGTATGATCTTCCTGATGATTTTCTGTACTGTATTTGGTAGGATTTTATTAAAGATTTTTGCCTTTGTGCTCATGAGGGAGATTGGCCTGTAGTTCTCTTTTTTAGTTGTGTCTTTTCCTGGTTTTTTTTTTTTTTTTATCAGTATAGTACTTGCCTCCTGAAATGATGTTGGGAGGACTGCCTACTTTGTGATTTCGTTGAAGAGTTTGAAGAGAGTAGGGATTATGTCTTCTATAAATTTTTGTAGAGTTCAGCTATAAATCCATCAGGACCCCGAATTTTCTTTGTTGGCAGGCTTTTTAGTATGTTTCGTATCTCATTGGCTGTTCTTGGCTTATTGAGAGTTATTCTGTCTTCTTGATTCAGTTTTGGGTATTTGTACCTTTCAAGGAATCTGTTAATTTCTTCTGTGTCTTCTATTCTGTGAGTGTAAATATTCTCGAAGTAACTATTGATAATCTTCTGAATTTCCTCTGGGTCTGTGGTGATTTCATCTTTTTCATTCTTTATTGCTTGTATTTGAATTTTTTCTTTCCTGTTTTTGATGAGGTTGACTAGGGGTTTATTGGTTTTTTTAGTCATTCAAAGAACCAGCTTTCTGATTCATTCATTTTTTGAACTGTTTTATTCATCTCAATTAAATTAATTTGTGCTCTAACCTTTATGATTTCTTCCCATCTTTGGGCTCTGGGTTTGCTTTGCTCTTCCTTTTCCAGATGTTGGAGGTGCAACATTAGGGTGTTTATTTGTTCCCATCCTGTTTTCCTAATGTGTGAGTTCATAGCTATGATTTTCCCTCTGAGAACTGCTTTCTTCACATCCCATATATTCCGGTAAGTTGTGGTTGAATGTTCATTGAATTGTAGATATTGTTGAATTTCTTATTTACTTTCATCTGTGACCCATTGATTGCTAAGTACAGTGCTGTTTAATTTCCATGTATTTAGTTCGTTTTTCTGGTTGCTTTTGTTGTTTATTTCTGGTTTGATTGCACTGTGTTCCAATAATATGTATGGGATAATTTCTGTTTTCTTGAATATATTTAAGTATGACTTATGGACTAATATGTAGTCCATTTTAGAAAACGACCCATGTGTGGCTGAAAAAAAGTGTATTTATCTTTGGGTGGAACACTCTGTGTATGTCCACTAGGTCCATTTTTTCCTAGCTCTGGTTCAGTTCTGCTACTTCCTTGCTAATGTTTTGTCTGATTGTTCTATCTATTTGAGATAAGGGATTGTTAATGTCTCCTGTTAAGATTGTGCTCTTGGATATTAGGTTTTTCATGTCCATTAAGATTTGTCATTTATAGTTGGGTGTTCCTATGTTTGGTGAATAGATATTTATGAGTGTTACCTCTTGCTCTTGAATTTTTCCCCTAACCAATGATAGTGGTCTTCTTTATTTCATTCGATCCTTCTTGGTCTGAAGTTGAGACTGTCTGAGAAAAGAATTGCCACTCTTGCTTTTTTCTGAGGTGTTTAGGCACATAGTATTGTTTTCCATCCTTTAACTTTTAAGTGTACGAATGTCATTTTGAGTTAAGTATGCTTCTTATATACGCTGTATTGTTGGTTTTATTTCCTAATCTACTGTGCCAGTCTATTTCTTTTAACTATTGAATTGAGTCTTGTTACATTGATGGTTATAATTGAAATATGTTGAATTATGATTGTCATGATGTTTACCTGCTATTGTTTATGCCTTTTTGTCCTGGGTTTAATTGTTTGCTCTGTTTGTGCATTCCTTCTGTTTTCATTCGTGGAGTTCAAGTCATTGTGGTCCCTTTCTAGAACATCTTTCAGTAGCCTGTGTAGGGATGGCTTTGTCTTCATGAAATTCTTTAATTGTTCTTTGTCGTGGAAGTATTTCAGTTCTCCATCAACCTTGAGAGAGAGTTTTGCAGGGTATAATAGTCTGGGCAGGAATTTTTTCTCATAGAGTATTTGAAGTACTCTGCTCCATGCTCCATGCTCTCCTTGCCTTCATGTTTTGTGTAGAGAAGTTGACTGTAATTTTGATAGATTTTTCTTTGAATGTGATCTGCTTCTTTTCTCTAGGAGCTTTCAGTATATAATTCTAGTGTTGCACTTCTGGGATCTTGACTATTATATATCTCGGTGTGTTTTTAGTTGGGTTGAAGTTTTTTGGCATTCTGTATGCTTTGGTTTTCCGAATGTTAGAATATTTCCTCATATTTGGGAAACTTTCTGTGATTACTCCTGCCCACAGATTCTTTTTACATCTTTTGTATTGACTCCTTCTTTCTCCCTGATGCCTATTAATATCCCATTGTTCATGTTGGCATCATCTTGCAGGTGATGGATTATATTTTCCTGCATCCTCATTATTTTACGAGATCCTTTCTCACCTTTTCTCTAGCTGTACCAGCCTCTTCAAGATCTGAAACTGTGTCTTTGCTTTCACTCAGATGGTTTTGTGGACTCGTGATTGGTATTTTCAGTTCTTCTGTATCTCTTTCTCTCTGCTTCATGCGATCTATTTCTTTCCCGTATTGCTCATTTGAGGAATAGTCACATTTCTAATCTCCTCTATTTTTTTTTTTTTTTAATCAATGTCTTCTTTAGAGGTAGCTATTAATTCTTTTACTGCCGAGTTTTTTTTTCCAAATTGGGTTTCCTCCATATATTTCCATAATTGATTCTCTACTTCAGATGCTAGGATTTCAAAGATTTCTTTTTTTATTTCAGAAATTTTTTCTGCTCTGAGTTCCTCTTTAGCTTTCTGCTGTTGTTTCATTGCTTGCGACGCTGTTAATTCATATGTTTCAGCTGGAATAGTGTTGTTGGTGAGCATTGAGTTTCCCTCATATGTTTCTGGGTTTGATTCATTACTTCAGATGCTATGTGTTCAAGCATTTATTTATTTTTTTTTAATTTCAGGCATTAATTCTCGTCTAAGTTCCTCTGTACCTTTGTGGTGTTCTTTGCTTCCACCTCTGTTAATTCATTTATTTCAGCTGAGCTAATGTCCTCTGCACTTACTATTGGTGGTCTGGAGGCCTGAGGTTGGGTTTCGCTCCTTGTCTTCATCATGTTGTATAGCACTGACCTCTGACCTTTGGTGTAGAGCTTTGGTGCAATTACAACCTTAGCACATAATGAGGTTCGGATGCCAATCTGCTAAATTTGAGATTATGCAGTTATGCCTGACCTGGATCTAGCTGTTGTATTCAGTTCCTTTTTGCTGCAGCCCTCTGGCACAACTATGAGCTCATGGTTCCCGTCTGTTCTGTCCCTGTCTCAGGGAGCACCAGGGAGTGCACACGCTCTCCCACACACTCTTTGGGCGGTTCTGTCCTTGATCAGGGGCCAGAAGAGTAACAAAACTTCTCACTTGCTCGGTGAGCTTGGGGAAAGGGGCTCTGGGAAGTTGCAGGGCAGGACCGGCTAGGGTGGGTTGCTGAGAGACTCTCAGAAATTTTTGCTTGCTCAGAGGTCTTGGGTGTGGCGGCTCCCCTGGATGCGCTCCGGGAAGCCAATAGTTCTCCCTCACACTCACCAGGCTGGGCTCAGGTGGGTCAGGGGTTGGAAGAGTCACAAAACTCACTTGCTCATTGGGCTTGGGGGCAGGGGCTCTGTAGAGTTGCAGGGCAGGACAGTCTCATACCAGTACATTTAGAAACTAATACAAAAGCAACATATTTAAGAACAAAACAATTAATAAAATATCCCATTAAAGAAAGATCAAAACATTACAAAATTTCAATGATCTAACTTACATTTAACAACATTTTAACAGGACTCTGTGAGACAAATCATAAGGAGTTATAAGCAGTGAATAAAGATGTGAAGCATAAAAGTTTGTTACCTGAGTCCCAATTGAGTCTATAAAACAAAAGCAAACTCATCTCTATTCAATGATCTCAGAGGATGAGCTCCAAATGATACAGGGGAATAAAATTCTCAATGTGAAAAATAACTGGGGTGAGTCTGTGTTCTCCAAAATATGAAAATGTATTTTAGGAACAGAGGTTAAGGGCAGAATATATTTATTGGGGGAAAGAATGCTATTATGTGAAGGAGAGATTGAAGGAGACCTAAGTAGATTGCCTGTTAATTTGTATTATCTACAGATTTTTATAGAGCAAAAACATGAGGTGAGAGGTTCCAAGGTGGAAAACATAGGATTTCTTTATGTGGGCATGAAGTAGAAAAAACCTATGGTTAACCAGTAAGATTACAAGCACAATTGATCAGGTAAAATTGATTAAATCCAGAACCAAATGGGAAATCAAGTCCCATAGCAAATAGTCATGAATATAGATCAGGGGCTTATTTGTTAGGGTTTCGATTAAGGACTCTTTGTGGTCTGATTATTAACTGCAAATGCTTATCCTTAAAGAGGTAAAGCATTTGTTTGATCTTTTGTCTTGAGGTTATGAATCACAGGGAGAGTATCTGTCTCTCCCACAGTACAAAGTCTTTTTATCCATGCTGTTTTCTTGGAGGGCTTAGTCCTGTCTAACTGCCTATAATATTTCTATCTAATTTAGCTTCCATATGACATTTGTAGGGAGACATCCAAGATCTGATAGCAGGGTGGTATGAATGGATGGTTTCTAATGCTCTTTCTTATCAGAAATTAGAGTCTGCTGGGCTTGAAGGGATGCACATTGTTCAAGCACTTTTTCACGACAAGCAGAAGAAAAGAATTCTGAAGTTAGTGATCAAAAGACACACTGGCTACTACAAGGAAAGGGAAACTATGCTAAGAATAAACAACAGATGTTGATTTCTGCTTTGATTTGCCCTGCCTTTGACTTTATTCCCTTATACAATGAAGGTGCTAAATTAAAGGAAATTTAAGACTTCCAGCTATCATAGTGACACAAGGATGATAGCAGAACCTCCACACATGACATAATGGACTGGTAAATGTCTGATACACTGTTTGTGTGTCCCAAAATGAAAAATGAATTCTATGAACAAAAGTTAAGAATAGAAAATATTTACTGAGGGATGGAAAGCTTCTGCTATAGAGGGCTAGGAAGTGACACCCAGAAAGTAAGATGTTCAAGGATCGCACTTCTCAGGGCTTTCCCTGAGAAGGGCACAACCCTTTATAGGGCACAACCCATGTGAGGATTGTAGTCACGTTCAACCAAGCAAATTGTAAATACAGCCACTGAGGTAATATTGATCCAATGGGGAGACAAGTGACATAGTGTCTTAGTTACTCTTCACTCATTGCTGGGACAAATGCCTAACACCCAAAATGAAGAAAGGAAAGGTTTATTTAGCTCATGGTCATTGCAGGTTTCAGTCCATATTCTGCTGGCTCCAAGGCAGAATGGGCCATGGCAGAGAGCATCAGTTCATGGCAGCCATACAGCAACAACAACAAAGAGCAAGCACTGCAGAAAGTCTGTCTCTCTGTCTCTCTTATTGCATTCCAGCTTTCTTCCCCAGGCTGAAGGAAGTACTCACACCCATAATCCCAGCAGTACTAAGACCCATAATCCCAGCCTTGGATCACACATAATCCCAGTGTATCATGAGTTAATCACAAACACTAGAAGTCCCCACCCCATGACTATATGAGGCTTTAGAGGGACAACTAGAGACAAACCATAACACATAGCAAGTGTCTATGGAAAGAACAAAGAACTTATCAGGTAGGTGTGGATCCTGGAGTCTTGTTTGTCTCTCAGGTGACTGACTGTGTACTTCATTAGATCAGGTGTTATCATCTATGTTTTATCCCTTAGGGTATATGCAGGCCTGGCCCTTTTGTTGTTATCTTAAGGCCTGGCCTAGAACTTATGCATCTTTGACATAGGTATCTTGTGTTTTGACTGCCCCCAGGGCCCAGCCCTACCTGACTACCCATACTATTAGCTTAGCTACCTACAATACCAGTTTATAATTTCAAAATTCCTTTTCTTTAGAAGTTGTTTGCCTCCTGCTCACCATGAATTCTGAATTCAGTTGTCTTTCCCATTGAATTTTATTTTAGTTTTGCTGAATTTGACTTATTTTCAGATTGAGGAATTTGGGCAACCTTTTATTTTTAGCCTTGCCATGCAAAATGTGACTATCTCAGTAGTTTACATCAAAGGAGGTCAAAGAGGAGGCTCATGGCTATTAGAATGTGATTTGCCCTTAGAGAATACAAAGATAAAGAGGAGCAGTAGACAGAGGTTCTACTGTAACTTAATGAATTCAAAGAGAGATCATTCTTATGTAAAATAAGCCCCCAAAAGGGCCATAAAAATAAGCATCACACATGGAAAGGAAATGATTGATCATTATACACTTTTCACATCATCAAGTTTTTAAAACCTGTCCTATAAATATCATAATTAAAATAATAGCAGTAGTAAGAAAATGACCCTACTCATCAGCATGGATTTTCTTTTGCTCTCACAACAGTGGCTGCCTTACAGTGAGGGCTATAATTATGTTCCCAAGGTTCAAGGAAGAATGCCTTCTCCCTCTAAGTGCTCAACCTGAATTTGAGCCTTTGCCAGTATTTCATTGGGCAGACTGTGCCCTCACCCAGTGCTAGTGTTTCTGAAGCTCAGAAATCACTGTCCAAGCAACTTGCCTCAGTTTTCTTTGTTTCTCAGGATAGCTACTGCTTCCTCTATCCATAGAAAAATATCAGCCCATGATGAGTCCCAGTAAGGACATGTAGCCTGGGAGTATAGCCATTCTAGGGACCTGAAGCTGAGTTTTACCTGTACAGAAGGTAGGATTCTGACTTTGCCTCTTTTCATCTCACTATGTCAAAACATGTTCCCTGGTCTATCATACTGTTGTAGGAAGCTGAATTAGATAGAAATATTGTAGGCAGTCAGACAGGACCAGGTCCTCAAGGAGACAAGATGGAAGATAAGATGACTCTGCAACTTAGAAGAGACAGACATGCCCATATGGGCCAGATCTCAAGACTAAGACAAAAGAGGAAATAGCTACATACTTCCCTAGGGATGGGCATCAGGTACTGATATCCTAAATAATCAATCACCTTGAAAGAGCCCAAATGAGTCACTAACCCAACCTCCAACAAGAGGATACCCTGTCCCATATTCATGCCCACTTGCAATGTGACTCACTTCTCCATTTGGTACTGGATTTAATCAATTTTACCTAAGCAATTGTGCTTGCAATCTCATTGTTTGACCATATTTTGGTCCCATCTCATGCCCACCCAAGCGAGTGCTTATGTTCTCCAACACCTTAGACATACCTCATCACATGGTTTTCCTCTATAAAAGATCATGGAAGAGACAGCTTCCTGGGGACAACCCACTCAGGTCCCACTCCTGTCCCTCTTTTGAACAGGAAATTTCTTTCCCCCAATAAATATATTCTGCTCACAACCTCCATTTGTTCCTAAAATTCATTCCTCTGTTTTAGAAAGCACAACCTCATGCCAGGTATTTTTTTAGGTTAGGAGATTAGTTTTTCTCCCTATGTCATTTGGAGGTTCCCTGTATTCTTACCCCCACCCCACCCTCACAGTGTGTGCATGTCATCCCTGCTTCTTGAGAAGAATTTCGTCTCTGCTCCAATCTCCATAACCCCAGGGAACTTTCATTTATAGTGAAACCCATACTGCAGTCTAAGAAGTGTTAAATTTTTGTGCTATATTAAGGAAAATAAAAAGTATCCTTTAGCTTTCAGTCCCTTTGCTCATTAGGTGACCAGCTAAAGCCTAGAAGATGGAGGCTCTCAACTCCACACATAATAAGCAGATATCACTTTTCTTTTGAAGGCATGGAAGTTTACATCTTGTCTCCAGCTGAGACCAGCGCTAAATGAGGGGAGAGCTTCACAGCCTCTTTCAGACACTCCTTCACTACTCTCCAACTTTAACATAATTTTTGTCTTATAAAGTAGCAAGGAAGTTGAGAAGAGTTTTTAAAATCCTTATTGACTTCTTCCACCCCAAGAATTGCTTAACTGTTCTTTCAAAAGATCTCTTGCTGTAGCTGAGGCCCTTGCTTTTGGAATATTTATTAAAAACAGCAAAGTCCATCCTGATTAATCCTATCTTTATGAACTTTGGACAGATAAAACCCAACCTAATCATACACAAGTTTAACCATACTTTAAACATTAATAGTACAACTGGCAAGATAGCTCAGCAGACTAAGCACCTGCTTAGGTAAGCAGAAGGACAGGGTTGGATCCCTGATGCTGCTCATACTCCACTGTCAAATGCACTGAACTGGCATTGAGACCTGGCATGGTGGTGCATGTGTGCAAACCCAGCCCTGGACAGGCTGAAAGTAGAAGGATTACAATGATTCCAAGCTACAGTGAGGCCATGTGCCAAACAGATACAATTAAAAATAAATAAATAAATAAAAGTTAACAGTAATAAAAGTACTTCTGTTCAGATATAAAACTCAATAGAAAAACCTGTGGATAACAGACCGGAAATATAATGTTACATAACATAGGGCTTATAACAGCTTATCTCTATTTGCTATTCAGCCTTATATGTTCCAGAATCCAAAGAGCATAAAGTAATTACTTCAAAACCCACACAAGCAGTGCTATAACGATATGAAAAGTATCAGGTTTGAATTTCAGTTTTCTCTTCCATTTTGTAAGCAAAGAAATGGTGTGCTAAATGAAACACACACACAGACACACACTTCAGCTTCCCACTAAAAGGTAGCTGTGGTTACAGATATCCAGTTGAGAGATCCAACAGTACTTCATTTGTTAATGAGTTACCCTGGAAGAGAAAGTGGATTCTTTTGACCCTGTAATTTGCCATTTAATGATACTAATCTCACTCATATATAAACACATGGTGCATTTATATTACAAAAGGGGAGGGGGTGGTCACACAAGTCAATTGTGAAATTCATGACGATTTTGAATTCCATATGAAACAACAGTTTATCAAATTTTACACTTAGCCCATTAGTTCTAAGTCCTAAAATGCCTTACTGCTTTAAAAAATTTTTATCAGGAAAAAGAATTAGTATCGATATTGAGCAAGCATTGTTTTTCTTGATAAAACCACAGAGAGTAGCACAAATGTCAAATTGATGTTTTGGTGGCAAAGGATTATAAAGTCAGCTATGCAACCAGTTATTTTATTCTGAGAATCTGAGCAATAATATATTGTCATTATTAATAAAAATGAGAAATAGTTACTACTTTACAATTTGGTTTGATACTTAGATGATCTGAATCTGATGTTCAGGAGGGAGCTACATCATGAAAAAGGAATGGGAATGGAGTGCATTTTTAGTGATATAAAGAAACCACTGACAACAAGTTTTGAAGATTTGCCTCTGCCTAAGAGTACTACTCTGGCCAGACCCTGGGTTCCACATTGCACCTATTGCAGGGATTATCCTTAACTGCACCTCAGAGAAATAAAGCTTCACTAAACCATCTTCATTTAAGCTCTAATTTGATTGTGCTGAGCTCCTGCCCTTGAGCTGTTAACCCAACAAATCAAGCAGCAGTGACCATTCTGCATAGGCACTGCTATAACGGAAATTCAAATTTCTGGTTTACACAGTTAAAATTATGCTGAAATAAGGACAGAAGTAATGTAAAATCAAAATTTATAGAAACTCGAAGGCAAATGCTTAGAATCGTTAAACTAATCCATTATTTCAATATAGATTTTTTTTTTGCCTAAGATCACCGTGAACTCTCTCTGACATTATTACAGTAGCTTGTTGACTATCTGTGCCCCTCAAGAATAATATCATCTAAAAATCCAGTCTGAGCCTTCTAAAGCTTACTTGATGCCACCCCCCCTTTGATTAAACCCTCTAATGAGACAATTTAGGTGGATATTGGGTGAGTGCACAGTCCTGGTGAATAGGGTCACACCTACCACTTACACTGAAGATTTGCTGAGCATAGTCTAGTCCCCCACCACCCATAAAGAGAACCTTGGTGAGTCCTACCTCTGGGACCTCTATAGCAGAACCTTAGTAACCCACATCCCACCACTCTTCTGCCACTGCTGAATCCCGGTGATCATTCAGTGGCTCATAATGCCAAATGAAGGAGAAAAAGTCAATTTCAGTCTTCTGGCCTAACTAAAACAAATCCAGAAGACAAGAACATAGAAAACTGGTGTAGGGACCTGGAAACATGCACGCAAAAGACTTCTATCATGACAGGAAGTCAGGATCCTTGGTGAGCTCTACCCTGTGCCCACCCACCATAAAGAGATCCTTCTAGAACTTTAGCTTGCTCTCCTCAGCATCAGATCCTTTTTCAGCTGAGGCTTACCCTTGTCCCCTCATCACGGTGGAAGCCACACTGAATCCCACAAAACTGGAGCTTTGGTGAGCCTACCAACACCTCGAACTTTCCTGTGAGCCTTGCTCATCCACATCCTCATCTCCAACACTGCTTTAGAGTCAAAGAGAGCATGAGAAGCTTCATAAATGTCAAAAGGAAAAAAATAAAAGGTAAACCTAGACCTCTAGCCCACCTGAAACATATATAGGAGACAAGATCATAGAAGATCTTGGAAATCACACACCTGAAATGTCTGAGATGATAGTAACTGATGTAAAGAAACAACTCCATCAGGCTATGGAAGAAATCAGATTACAAATAATTGCTCAGATAAAAAAGAAAGTGACAACAAGCATGAAAGAATTGTGGAATACATGTAAGGAAGACATACATTAAAAAATAGGAGGGACTACAAAAATGATAGAAACATTGAATGAACAATGCAGGAAAGAACTAGAATGCATGAAACAGATTCAAATGTATGACCAGAACAGAAATCTACTAAAAATTTGAAAAATTACTGAAAAAAAACTGAAGATAGAATTTAAGACCTTCAAGATAGCATTACAGGTAGTGAACAAGAAACGAAAGATTTCTTAAAAATAACAAAGATTGAGGAAATAACAATACAAGAGCAGAAAAATGATAAAAAGAAAAATAGTACAATGAGACAGCTAGAGTTAACAAGAATGGCATAAAAAGATGATTTGCCAAAGTAGTAGCAAAGAATTTCCTAAGCATGGAAAATAATCTGACATATAATTGAGGCATATAGAACTCTGGCTAGCCATAATGAAAATAAATCTTCATGAGACACATATTAAAAAGATCTCAAAAATTTAGCAAAAGGACAGAATAATAAAAACTGTTAGAAGAAACAGATAACTTATAGTAGAAAGCCCATTATAATCATGGCAAATATCTCAACAAAGACCATCAAGTCAGGACCTTAGAGTGAGATCTTTCAGAACCTAAAAGAAAACAACCTCCATCCCAGATATATATATCTTAAGAAACTATCTATGAAATTTAATGGAGAGATTAGATGACATGATAAAGGAAAACTGAAGAAATTTATGAAAACCAAACCAACTTTACAAAGGGTACTGACAGATATTTTAGAAAGAGACAAAGAATACCACTACTTGAAGAACAAACACAGAAGAGAACCACTAAGCAGAGCAAGCAATTAATCAGAGCAGAAAAGTAGGGATCTTACAATAGAAAAACAATGTGACAAAGACAAGTCAATGCATGTTGGTTATAATCTTGGAGCTGCACAACAAGACCCTGTACCAAATAAATAAATAAATCTTTTTAAAAATGAAAATGGTTCTGGTTCACCCATCAAATAAGAGGACTAGTAGAGTAGATCAAGAAACAATATCCAAGGATGACTCTGGTAGTCCATGAGATTCTGGTGAGCTGGTATGTGCGAGCCCAGCAGGCTCAGTCATGGAGCTTTCTTCATGACTTGTCCAACCAAGTATTAACTCAATAGGACTCTGGGCAGCTCAGACACTGGTCCAATCTTTTACAAACTTAGGAGGATTCTGGGCCACCTGTGGGATCTTGGTGAATCCAGCCCACACCCACCACCTACACTGAAGCTTTGTTGAACATTGGCCAGTTGCCGCACTAGTGAGAGCTTTGGTGAATTCTATGCTGCTCCCCAATGTAATGGAAACCTTACTATCCCACACCCCTCTGCTTTCCCACTAATGCTAAGTCTTGGTGATTATAAGGAGCTTCAAAAATGCTGAAACATAGCAGCAAAAGGCAATCTCAATTCTCCAGCACATCAGAACAAATATAGGAGACAAGGACATACAAGTACTTGGAAATCACACACCTGAAATTTCTGAAATGATAGCACCTGAAGTAAAGAAGCAAGCCCATCAGGCTATAGAAAAAATAAGATCAGAAATGATCTCTCAGATAAAAAAAGAAATGACAACAATCATGAAAGAATTGCTCAGTACTGGTAAAGGAGACATAGATTTAAAAAAAAAAGTAGAAGAGCAAAATTATGGAAACATGGAATGAAAAATACAGTAAAGTATTATAGTGCATGCAATAGATTCAAACAGATATCCAGGAAATTAAGAATTCTATTGAAAGCTGGCAAAAGCTGCTTGGGCGAAACTGAAGATAACTTTCAGACCTTTAAAACAGCAGTACAGTAAAACTAACAAAAAAGCAGGAAATAACAATTCAGTACAAGATGACACAAAACAATGTAAGAATAATAGGTGTCAATGAAACAGCAGGAGTTAGCACAAATGACATGAAAAGACTATTTGCAGAAGTACTAGTAGAAGTTTCCAAATACGACAAAATAATGTGACCTATAGTAAGTGAGACATATAGAACTCTAAACAGCACAAACAAATCCATACCTAGACATATAATAGTCAATATCTCAAAAATTCATGAAAAAATAATAGAATATTAAAAGTTATTAGAAGAAAGAAATCATCTGAGTGGAAAACCCATTAAAATCATGGCAGATTTATAAACATAAGCCATCTAATCAAGAAAAGCTTGAAGTGAAGTATTTCAGCTCCTAAAAGAAAATAACTTCCAAGCCAGATTGATGTATCCTGAAAAACTATCTATCAAATTCCATGGTCAGATAAGATCCTTCCATTGCAAAGAACAACTGAAGAAATTCATGACCACCAAACCAGTCCTACAAAGAGTACTAACGGATATTCTAGAAAGAGTCAGAAACAACCACAGCTTGAAGAACAAGAGAAAGAAACCACAGAACAGAGGAAATAATTAAAAAGAAGAAAAGTTCTGAACCTATAGCAGAAAAATGATAAAAATAAACAAATATATATTCGTTGTAGCTATCAATGTAAGTGCCTTCAATTTACGAATCAAAAGTAATGCACTGGCAGAGTGGATTAAGAATCAACATCCAAAGCAGTTTTGTACACAGAAATACATTTAACTCAAAAAGAAATTCACAGCCTGGAAACCAAAGGATGGAAAACTTCTCCATACACCAGGAAACCAGAAAAAAAAATTTTTTTTTTCAAACTGGGGATTGACTCAGGCCCTTGTGCTTGCCAGGGAAGTGCTTATTCCACTGAGCCAACCACTGTGGTCTCCTTTTTCTTGTTTTTTTTCTTTTTTTCTTTTGGTGGAACTGGGGATTGACTCAGTCCCTTGCACTTGCCAGGGAAGCACTTATTCCACTGAGCCTTCTCCCCAGCCCCATGTGTGGCTGTTCTGCTTGCTGACAACATTAAAAGTCACCTAAAGATAAATAAGGTCACTACATATTTGTTAGGGGGAAGCCACAAGAGGAAGAGATAACAATTATATATACTATATAAATATGTATACAATAAATATGTATACACTCAATGTAGGAGCACACATCTACATAAGACAAATTTTAACAGATGTGAAATATCTTTTTTTTTTGCATTTCAATGATTTTATTGAAAGGTATAGCTCTTAGTACCAAGCATAATGGCAGTTGGTTAGGTTACCTCTGTCAACTTAAAATTAATAAATTTTAATAAAATTAATAAAATTAAGATGTTTTTTAAAACACTGAAATATATTAGCCTTGCGGTAGAACTGAAGTTATCTAGTTCTATCACGAGGATAACCATGCTAGAGGGCACGGTTTACAAAAAGTTAAATTTTCTTTGGTTAACATCTCAATGCTCACTTATGTGTAACGTGATACCAAAGTGGGTATCTATTCTGGACAGACTCAGGCTTCAGGCCTCGCTGAGCTGCTGGTCACAACACTGATCGTATATTCACATTGTACATTCGTTGGCCCATGTGGAGAAGTCCAAATGCTGCCTCAGCGATCTCATAATTACAGAGGTGCCTGCTTTTCTTAACACATAATATAGAAATTTGTGGAAGATATTCTATTCCTCAAAAAAAAAAAAAAAAAAAAACCAAAACCCTAGAAGAAACAGTAATTCAGATGTGAAATGTCAAATGAGCAATAATGCAGTTGTAATGGGGGACTTAAACATACCACTATCACATAGAAGTAGATCAACCAGGCAAAATAATAGCAAATAAATGGGAAAACTAAAGCAAACTTGTGAAGTAATAGACTTAGTAGACTTTTACAGAGTGCTTCACCCTGCAATAATAGCATACATGGCATGTTTTCCAGAACAGACCATATACTACTAGCACGAAGAGCACACTTAGGTAAATGCAAAGGAATTGAACTAATCCCATGCACGCTATCTGAACATAATGCACTGAAACTGGAAAATATTGACAAAATAAACCACAAAACATCATGAATACATGGAAATTAAATACCAGCCTCCTAAACAATCAGTGGGTTGCAGATGAAATTAAATAAGAGTAAAAATGTGCTTAAAATCCAATGAAAATGGACATACAGCTTGCCCAAACCAGTAAGATGCAATGAAAGCTGTCTTAAAAAGAAAATATATACTGGTAAATTCACGCATTAGGAAAACAGAGCAGGACCAAATAAAGGATCTTATGCTGAATCCTTAAGCACCTAGAAAAACAAGAGGAGGTCAAGCACAATGTCCAAATAAGGCAGAAATGTATGAATGTTAGAGCAGAAATTAATGCATTGAAGATGAAGAAAACAATAAAAGAATAAATCAACCAAGAGTTGCTTCTTTGAAAGAATAAGTAAAATTAATATAGCCCTAGCCAGTCGTATTAATAAAAGGAATGGAAAAACTAAAATTAATGCAATAAGGAATGAAAACTGAGAAATTACTGCAGACCCTAGATAAATTAAGAAGATCATTAATACTTATATCCAAAAATCTTTACCCTCACAGCATGGAGAAAAGAAGAAATGGACAGATTCCTAGATACATAAGAACTTTCAAAGCTGACCCAAGAATATATAAAAATTCTCAAAGGGGCATGCATTCACCAAGAAGCACCTCAAGTTCATTTTTCTATATGACTAATACTCCTTTGTATAAAAAATACATTTTCTTTATCTCTTCAATTGTTTATAAGTATTTGGGCTGTTCCAAGATTTAGTTATTATAAACTGTGATGCTATAACCACAGCTATACATATTCTTAAGTGTGGCTGTCCAGTATTTTTTCTTCTTGCCTAATTTCTCTCTGTTGGAAGTACTGCATTTTCTTGTCTTGAGGATCATAAGGTGGAAATGCTGCTTTACTCCGGATCCAGGCAGAAAATCTTTCTATTTTCGTCACTGGATAACTACAGGCTTTTTATATGTCGTGTTTTTAAAATTCAATGTCTTTTAGCTCCTAGTTTTCTGAGTATTTTTACTATGGAAGGATGTTGAGTTTTGTCAAATGTTTTGTTTTTGTTTATGTAACTTTTATCTTTCATTCTGTTAATGTGGTGGATCAAGCTTGGGGATTTATATATACTGATACATCCTTACTTCCCAAGTATATGTTCCACGTGTTTACGGAGGATAATGCTATGCTTATCCTCTTAAATTCAATTTGCTCTTATTTTTTTCATTTGTTTTGGTATTAAACCCTTTGCTTTCATACTCATATCTATCTCTAGCTGCCCCACCCCACCCCCATTTTAAGGCATAATCTTGAAAAGCACTCAAGCCTAGTGTCGATTTGCAATTAGGAGTAAGGCTAGAGAAAGAAAACTGAAGAAGAACAGGTTTGACAATTACAATAAAGTGTACAAGAGAATCAGAGCCACTAGGACCAGTGATACCTATACTACAAGTCAAAATGATGGCCACCAACCTACTGCCCTTTGATGAAAAGACTCCATATTTTATTAAATAGGCATATATATTTTCTAAGTGTGAGCTAGATTTTATTTAAAATAACTCATTTTATATAACTTTATAACAAAATCCAGGGGCCAGGGAGATAGCTCAGGAGGATAAGCACTTTCCTGGCAAGTGCAAAGGCCTGAGTTTAATCCCTGGTTTTACAAAAAAAAAAAAAAAAATCAATTAAGGGACATTCTAATATTACTCTCCTGAGCACTATTTTCTAAAGTCAAACAAGAAATACCAATAACTTTAGTAAATACTTCAAATGCAGCATATACAATAATGAAACAGGAATAAAATGTCCCATTAAATAAATAGCACATATTAGCATTTCTACTAATGGAACAAGCACTTTATACATCATATCTGAAATATGGTCCACTTACTTCTCCTAGAAAACTTTCAGAAAAGGATCATTCCCCAGACAAATTTAAGATAAGGTTTGGCATGGAGATACCCCTCTGTAGTGAGAAGTAATGCCCAGTGTTTGACTTTCAGAAATGGTGGAGTCTAAAAACGCTGGCATTAAGTTGAGCTGTTTGCTTGACCTCTTGCCCTGAGCCTATGAACAGCACAGTTCTGAAGTCTAATAGTGCTCCCCATGTACCCAAGTAAATAAGAATCTGCTCAGCTAACATAGCGGCTACAGTCTCAGATGTAAGAACAGAGGAATATCTTTCTCTGTGGTTAGGGGTAGTACATTATTGGTACTTATGGCATGTTAATATCCATTTTTTTCCATTTATTTTTATTTTATTAAAATACAAATGTCAATCAGACAGTTTCAAGACACCTTAACCATACAGAGTCGATGAATTAATACATTGCAAACTGTTTTCATAACGTTTTGGTATTGTACAAGGTGCATACATGAAATTATATTTACAGGTTTTTTTATAGCTGAATTATATCAAAGATTCAATAATTAT
>PVKA01007949.1:0-75314 GCA_004027165.1 Ctenomys sociabilis
ACATCTTATCCAGTCAGGTGGGCACTCTCCCAACAGAGGTGTGGCCCGTACCCTCGTCCTGAAGGATGCCCAAGCACATAGGCAACACCTTCAGCTATACACGGGCCCATGTAGGTGACGCTGGAGGCGGAACAGATCATCCTGCCCCTGGTGGACGAGGCGCTGCAGCACACAACGACCAAAGGCATCGCCTCCCAGCCCCCAGAGATTGTGGCAGACATGAAACTAGTGGGACAGGATCTGCACTTGGAGCCTTTTTATTGGAAACTCCCAGAACAATTTGAAGGAAAGAAGGTAAGAAGTTTAACGCGATACGAGAATGAAGTAAAGTATGCTTTGGGGGATCGTACCACTTAGAGATTTACCTACATCAACGCTCTTTCTTTTCTTTTGTCAGCTGATGGCTTACGGAGGTAAACTCAGATACACCATCTATTTTGAAGCCCGGGAAGAGACGAGCTTCTCTACGTACAAACCTCAAGTTATCATTCGGGGTGGGACCCCCACTCACGCGAGAATCATCGTGACACATGTGGCTGCGCCCCTCAATGGCCAACTGACGAGGCATGAAATTGAAATGACAGAGGTAAAGTTCTGAGTTATTTGGGAGCAGAGCTGCCGATGGCTTGTGTTGTTTTGTTCAAGTGGCTTCTTTTCTTGTTAACAGAAAGAATGGAAATATTATGGTGATGATCCTCGAATCAGTAGAACTGTGAGCCGGGAAGACTTCATGGACACGCTATATGACATCCACTATATTCTCATCAAGGCCACCTATGGAAATATTATGCGACAAAGCAGGTAAACCATGATGGGAAATATTCCAGCGAGGTCTTCATCTATACTCTCTGGGCAAGCTTAGGAAGACATCAGATAAGAAAGGCCTGGAAGGAATGGCTTCAGGGTATGAATGATGGCAAAGGATAGCCAACAGTAGCTTTTGTGTCATCAGATAGAAGCTGCTGCTTCCATTAATTTTCCTTTCCACAAAAGAAAAAAAATTCAACTGAAGAGGGAAAATGCTGAATTCACCTTCGACACAAAGAGCTTAAGATGCCAGGTAACTTAGGGAAATGTGCACTGTGGGTTTGGTGTAAGTAACTGCTCTACTGTACACGTGTCATGAGATTAATGAGAAAGTGGCCTCCTTTAGTTTTCAAGGAGCCCCGTCAGGGGAAAAGGGATCCAGTCTCTTTTGACAGTGAGTGTTCTAATCTGTTTGGTCAAGGATGCTATATATTATGGCAATTCACATAGTGGACTAGGGTGTGAAATGATTGTGAATCACAGTGGGGGAAAAGCACACAGAAGAAGCTCAAGAATAACGTGTTTTGGAAATAGTCTTTTCATGTGGCTCAAAAAGAAGCCAATTAGGGCTGGGATACAGCTCAACAGCATAAGATTCTGACCAGTAAGCACGAGGTCCTGAGTTCAATCCCTGGTATGAAAAAATAGGAAGCCAATTTTAATGAGGGATATTGAAACTGACACTGAAGCTACACTAGGGATATGAGCAATTCCAGTTTCAGTAGAGTCTCTTGGGCCAGATATAGTCTCTTAAAGAAAGCTTGGGACACAGTGAACTTACCAGAGTGAGTAACCACTTATTTTCCATGAATGTAAATTACAGAAAGAAGGAATGCTGCAGTGTCAAAAGTTAGAGGGTGATTGTTTGAGCGAGAAGTAATTATGTTTGTAAATTATAGGAAAGAGATTAGCCCTAAACTTTTAAAATTATAAAATAAAGACAGAATAACTTACAGTATGACCAGGAGGTTTCAATAAATTGAAATTCATTCATAGTACAAGATGCAGATATGATATCTAGTCTAAACACTATTAGTTCAAAACTTCTCATTGAACTAAGAGAAAATATCTGCATACCTATGAAATTTTTCACTACAAAATGGTTCTTCATTTGTATCACATAGTCTGTTTCTTTAGGAGAAGGAAAAAGTACCCATTAAAAAAAAATGAGACACCATATCGATAGTGATAAGAATTATGTAATGGAGGCAAAATTGGAGCTGTGTCCATGCAATCATATTGATTTTTCTTTCATATGTTTTGCTGTTACATTCTGTAAGAATATGGAATCAATATAAGGTTAGTAAAACAACACTAGATGATAAATTAGTAGATCTGGCCAGGAAAATAAAATAAAACATTCATGAAAGCTTTTATGGTTCTATTAATCACTCTGAAAACTCTATATTTTGAATGTTTATACTATAATAAGCATGTAATACAGCCAAAAAATTACATCATGGAGAATACTCATGTTTTTTTTTTTTACTGAAGTAGGAATTCTGATAAGAGAATAAATAGAAAAGTAAACTTCACTTCCTTTTTTATATTAATTTTATAGAAAATGAAGTAGCAATGAGACATTTTCAAAACAGGTTTGTAGGACAGTTACAATAATCAATACATTGCATATTGTTGTCTTTGTAGTAGTCATTTATAGTACAAGATGCAGATATGATATCTTGTCCAAACACTATTAGTTCAAAACTTCTCATTGAACTAAGAGAAAATATCTGTATACCTATGAACTTTTTCACTACAAAATGGTCCTTCATTTGTATCCCCCTTTTTTGTTTAGCTTGGTCAGAGATGGACATTCCATTGCCATTTCAATATTGTACGTGCATGAATTCAGCAAAGTAATCCAATATAGTCCAGTAGTCCATAATAGTGGATTATCCATAAGACTGGCAATGTCAGAAGTTGTTGACTAGAGCCTTTTACAGCTCAGCATATTAATATGGCTTTACTTTTTTATACCTCATTTTTATACTTTTCTGCTAGATGCCTAAGACCGAGATAAAGCAAGACCTATACAGCAAAACATGTAACTTTTGTATCTGACAAGGTCAGTCAAATTTCCTCAGGATTTACCCTGAAACCCTGTATAGCAGCTTGTAGATCTTTTGCCAGTGTCAGCCATGTGGATGAGTCACAGCCATTGCTTGACCAATTTGCTTCTGTGAAAGCCTGAGAGAATGTTTTCTCTCCATGTGACTCTCCTTAGACACACTCTGCATTATGGATCACTTTCCTCTGTGGCCCCATAATCTCCTTGATCAGAAAATTTGGGACACCACTGAGTAACAGGATATTATAGTACAAGTTCTCTTATGTCCTGAGTCCTCACTGACCCTGAAAGGCTAGGGGCAAAATGTTGGCTATCCTTGTAGCCCTCCTTTTTCTCTAATTTTTTAGTCTGTGAACTTAAGTTGTTAACCCTCCAGAAGAGAAGCTTAATGATATTATTTCCCTAAAGCATCAGTATCTGCCTGAATATCAAATGCCTTAGACAGAATATGGAACAGGTATTTTCCATCAGTCATTGATTTGCTGAACTTTAAATCTGTACAGAATGTGAAAAAAATTTTTTAAATAATAAATAATAAAAAATAGAAATAAACAATTACAAATTTTTACAGAGAAATTTAGAAATCTAACCATATACACCATTGTAGCAGGACAGTCCTATGACATTTTTTCTTGTCTCTTATTTTCATTTACCTTTTTTTAGAACAAACATTTACATGACAGTATAACAGTAATTGATATAACATTAGAAACTTTCCATTCTATAATCCTTATTCCTCTGCATACTTTGTGCTGTAACAGTTAATTTTCATGTGAAATAAAAACATGTGCTAAAAACATGTTCTCAGCCGGGCGTGGTGGCGCATGCCTGTAATCCCAAGCACTCGGGAGGCTGAGGCAGGAGGATTGTTGTGAGTTCGAGACCAGCCTGAGCTACAAAGTGAGCTTAAGGCCAGCCTGAGCTGCATAGTGAGACCCTGGCTCAAAAAGACAAAAAATAAAAAAAATAAAAACATGTTCTCTGCTATAATGTTAAGCATTACAGAATATCTCTTATACATCCTGAGGATAAAACAAAATAGATCTGTGTGTCATAGACGGTGGGCGAGTAGCTAGGCAGAGCTGAAGCTGAATGGACTTCCTCCATGAGCATGAGGAGAAAGGCAGCAAGCTGCGCTTCTCTGGCAGCACACAAGGTGACAGAGCCTGGTGGCTTCCAGGGAACAGTCACCGTGGCTGAGAGCATGTTCTCTGCCTGGGCATCCGCTAGTACCATGATAGGATGCAGATGGATACTGTGCTCTCTAATTGTTTGTGCCCATGTCTCAGGGAATAAAAGCAAATCAGAAGGCTGGCCAAATAGCTCAACAGATTAAAGCACCTGCAAGCAGACACAGGGGTCAGGGGTTCGATTCCTGGGCCTGCCATGCCAGCCCTGCCCCTCGGGCACACTGAGATGGTAATTGAGACCGGGAGTAGTGCTGCATTCCTGTAATCCCAGCTCTTGTGAGGCAGATCACTATGAGTCCAGTGTAGTAGTGAGTCTCTGAACATGCTGGAGACCCTTCCCTAAAATACAAAAAACAACAAGTCAGGCTCTCCACCCAGTAGAGGCAAAGCCCCTGGCTGCCTGGCTGCCTGCATGCCAAACTCCGTTTCTTTCTTGCTCATCCTAATTGTCCCAAGGGCAGGGGACAAACTAGGAGAACTAGGCCCCTATAAGAAATGTGGGTCAAGGGAGGAAGAGTGAGCTCCCCCTTTGTTCAAGTGGCCCCCATCAGGGACCTCCCCGGCACAGGCTTGTTTCCTACAATGGACATGCAAGCAAATTATTTTGCAAATTGTTTCAATCTACCATAAACTTGGTAGCTAACAGAAAACACATTTTGCTAGTAGAGCTGATGGTGACAATGATTTTGTTCCTTTTTCATCCCATCTTCTTCCGTCCTCTCATCAACTTCACCTTCCTACCATGTGACTTTTATCTTTTTTTCCCAGTGTCTCTTTCTCCTACACATTCTCTCACATAGCTTACCTAATACAATTCTTCCATTTAAGCATCCGTGTTCCGAACATTCAGAGGAAAATATAGATTTGTGAGCTCCAGAAAAACTTGAATCACAGTCTAGCAGAAATAACTAATAAGCACTTGGACAGTGAATTAATGGCAAAGTTTTTTTAAAAATTTAAATATTCCCTCTGAAATACTTTAACCCAAAATCTCATTTCTATTATTGTATAACTATAAACAGAACCAGTGAGCTGAATCATGCAGGCAGTTCAAATTGTTCACATTTTTTATCAATCCCAGCCTTTCCATTCTTGCTTTAGTCTTCTCTCCATTTAATGCTATGATATACTAAACATTTAAATAGAAGCCACAGCTCTGATGCAAGCAAAACGATTGCTCTCTTCCTTCGTCATTTCTACCCTCCTGAAATCCCCTCAAGTCTGCTGAGGAAACTGTGAAAGCAGAGGCGGGCGCTGTCTCCGCTTAACTTGATTGTAAGCACTTGTAGCCTCCTGTGCGTGTGCACTGTGCAGTTATAAAATGTCACACAAATGACAGAAGGAAGGAAAGAAAGAGAGAAGGGTGGAGGGAGAGAGGGAGGGAGGGAGGGAGGGAGGGAGGGAGGGTCCCGTTCAGCAAACATCAGCTGAACTTCTTGTGTCTCTAACTCTGGGGAAAGCAAAAGCTTGAGCCTTCCTGCTCAGAGTAGAGGGGCTTAGGGGTTCTGTGAACTCTCAGGAGCACTGAAGGACAGAGCAGCAGCACCAGGATGCATAAAAGTTTCATAAAAGTGGCTGATCTTCAGGTGCAAATTACAATGCTAGTGAAATCCGTGTGCATATTCATAATTCAGTAAAACTTATCTATTCTTGTTATGAAGCCTATCATAAGTCCTTAGACTATTGCAGGTGCCTTCTGTTGAAACAAAACTGTTCATTGTCTCACTTAAAAGTTTATTTGCGGAACATTTTTGTGTTACCAGTTAGTCAATCATGAAATAGTCTGAGTTTATGGACTGCATATATTTTTAGTGTATAATTTCAAAATTATAAAAAGGGTATCAGTATTTCCACTGTGAATATTTTTTCAATTATAAGGACTTTTCTACCAATAGCAAGCATGAATTAAATCACTTGAAGGATTTACTTGGTAGGATAAATAAAATGTTAATTTGAAGGGTTCTTTATCCTCAGAAAGGAATTGATATATTTAGGTCATCCTGCAGCTTTGTTTTCTAAAGTTCTTAAAAGGACATTCAAAGGCTTGTGAGGGAAAAGATGGGCTCAATAGTAAATTAAAAGTAATTTCACTAGTGACTATGGGAGCTATTCTAATGGAGAATGACCTTGGCTTGTCTGTACCAAAAAAATAAATGTCTATTTAATTGTCCATGTCTGCCAGAAGCCACTCATATCTTTAAAAGTAAGGAAAATAGTCTTTATAATAACATCCCACAGGGTAGCACACCCCCAGTTTCCTAAAATCCTTATGATTTTGAGACCTGTTTTGCTAATGTGTAATCTCAACCTCTAAAGAAACAAAAGATACAATTCTAGGATGAGACCTAAAAAGCCCCGGAGTTAGCCAGGTTCAAAACAACATATGCAGTAACTGATTCTAAACTTTCCACAACGGATACAGATACTGAGACACTGCATGGTTATCTTCCTAAATATATACACTTATCTTGCATTAATTAAAGGCCAAGTAATGGAACCCACTTGAGGTTGACAAAATCAGAGAAAATTCTTCTTGTGGTGCTAAGTGAACACTCGGTGTTTAAGTATGTGCTTGCTGTTCGCAGGATTTCTGAAATCTCAATGGAAGTGGCTGAACTAGGACATGTTACAGCAGCAACTCCTCCTGCTCTCCTGATAGAAAAATGTGACTGTCCCTCCGGCTACTCTGGCTTGTCCTGTGAGGTAAGTGAGCTGCCACCATAGCCCTTAACCTCTGCTCATGCCAGGAGCTGATCGGAAAAGCTCCCAGCACCTTTGCTGTGATCCGCTTTGCTTTTCCATGTGTGCTTCACCTACTCCATCTGATCACTGGCTCGCAGAGTGAGACAAAGCAAAGGGAGGATGAGGCCATCGCTGCCTGGTGATACAAATCACAGCTGAAAAGAAATATCTGATAAAAATTAAAACATCTGCAAAAACATGGAACAGTCAGGACGTAACAATGTTTTCAAAAGGCCTGTCTATTATAGCTGATCTATTTTCCTGGCACTGTTTCTGAACAGTTAGAGGCATTTAAACTACAGTGATTATGAATATGTTTATATTGGATTTTGAAAGTGTTTTTATATAGAACATGACAAAACTTATTTACTAAATAGCAGGCTGTTCCCTTTAACACAGGCTTCTCGCAGCAGCATAAATTTGTTCCCACAGTGTTACTGTCATTCAGTCATTATAAATTCAAAACTGGTGTGTGTGTGTGTGTGTGTGTGTGTGTGAGAGAGAGAGAGAGAGAGAGAGAGAGAGGGAGAGAGAGAGAGAGAGAGAGAGACAGAGCTATTCCTCAGGGCTCTGAACACCAGAAGAGTGAAATGGAGGAGACAGGGTCTTTAGTGTGAAGTTCAGCTGTGCTGTACACCTGGCCCAAGGCCTTGAGCAGTCACTACAAGGCATTAAGACCGATGCTATCCAACACTAACTGTCACCCCACTCTGCCCTCTGCTGTGGCCCCCAGGTGACCCCTGGCATGGATGACACCCCTAACACCCTCTTTGGCCACACAGCTGAAGTTCTTTGCCTCTGGTCACACGGGTGGTGCCCCAGTGTAGTAGGCAGGGATTAGTAACATCTCCCCCACTTCTTAGCTAAGAATTGTCTGAAGACAAGGTTATGACCCCTTGGCACTTACCACAGTGCCTGTTGTACAGTCAGTGCCAGTGTTCAAGATTAATATTATTGTGATATCACTATCTAATCACTAGTTATATAACCACAGATTGATTTATTTGCAAATAATTTTACATGTATTATTTTGCAATGACATTTGTAGAGTTGTGTTAAGCATGGCTCGTGAGGCAGATAATGACACCAGCTCAAAACACTGTATAGAATTTGAAGCCATTGACTATAAGGTTCCTGAGAGGGACCTTGGCATGATGGGAAGATAAAGAGAGCTGGCTTCTGCCTGGCTCTTGCCTGGCCAGGGTCCTTCTTCTTGCTTGTTGTTGAATCTCACGTATTTTTACCTACAGAATGATCATGAGAGTTAATTTGGGTAAAAATACAGGTGGCAAAGTCCATTATGCACTGAGGGCCCCACCGTATGGACTCCACATTGTCCAGGGAACAGCTCTGTAGGCCAACTCAGTCCTCTGCAGGACCCTTGAAATCATTCTGCACCCTTGTTTGTCATTGATCTGAGCACAGCATTGCTTCGAATGTTTCCACTTTGATTTAATATATCTTCAAATAATTCACCTCAGAATTTAATAACTCTCACATACCTCTGTTTATGCACTTGAACACATACTTACAATGTATGTATGTGTGTGCATATGTATAGTACTTTACATACAACCCATCCAAACACATGCATACACATCCAGTATGTAGGTAAGAAATAAAGTAACGTTCACCCGTATAATATGCTCACTTTCCAAGGAGCATGAAAAATAAAAAGACACAGGACCAAAAAAAGAAAAAAAATCCTTCAGAGTTTTCTAAACAAGAAATGAACTTCTATTGCATCTGTGGGTTGTGTGGTTATACAGCAAATGAACCTGCGACCTTCATGGAGTCTCTTAATTGCTACAGGCCTCACTTACTAAATAGTTGTCTAATCTGTAAGATGAAACTCTGAAAATTTCTGACTCTGCAATATTATCTTGCTACAGAAGGTGTTCAGTACATAGTGAAGGTTGAACTTGAACTATGTTAAACAGTAGGTTATTTTAGCGCTTCTATTCTTATATATATTCTATTCTTATACATATTATGGAAAGTGAGTATATTATGCAGGTGAACATTACTTTATTTCTTACCTACATACTGGATGTGTGTTATGTGTTTAGATGGGTTGTGTGTATAAGTACTATGCATGCACAAACATATATTATAAGTATGTGTTCAAGTACATAAATGAATGTATGTGACAGTCATTAAATTCTGAGGTGGATTACTTAAGGATATATTAAATCAAAGTGGAAATATTATATAAAAATATTGTTCACTTAGCCATGACAGTGTTGGAAAATCATAAAACTATTTTAATGCAATCTGCTCTCCTTACAGATTCCAAATGTTAAAACCTCTACTAATTGTGATCAACAGGCTTTGCAAGAAAATCTTTTAAAACACATCTTATCATTAATTTTAGCAATTTTCTATCAAGTGAAAATATAAATTAACACAAAGGGAGCAAAGGATAATTGAACAAAGACTAGAAATGTGCACAATCATCACCACCGCTGCCTTCACCTGAATTTCACTGAAGCTCCTTTTTACAGATAATAGTTACAATAATGTATTAGTAAAGAGACTATGAAAACAGGGGTTTATCTCTCATAATAAGGTGCCTCAGCCTGGCATTCATCATATATTTCGTCTATAGTTTTTGATTGTGAAGTACAACTATCCATGCATAAAATGTAAGCATCAAACTGAAAGCCAAGGACAAATTTGCAATCACAAGTTCTGTTCCGGTAACATAGGCTTCAGGTTATAAGGCACAAGGAAGTGCCTTTTAATATTTTCACAAAATATCTGCTATTATAGAGGCATTTTCATACTTTTGCCTAAATTGTGGTAGCAGGTGTACAAAGCTAAATATTGGTTACCACTAAAAATATAGCCTGTTAAAAAGGCACTTAGCCTTTGTCTGTTACCTACAGAGTTGTGACACTGTGGCTTTGTTCCTTGAAAATGTTTGTCCTAGAAATGCCTAATTATTACAATTTATGATCTGAAGTAGAGAGAGGATTATTTTGGAAGTCAAATAAAGGATATCGCTTCCTCACTAGCCTTGCTGTTGTTGGTGCCATGGAGATTACGCAGCTCCCCTGCCTTTCTGATTAGGTTGAGTTCAGGCTTAAATTCAGTTTTAGATTGCATGCAGACCCCATTCATATGTATGACTTTCGTTCCTAAAAATTGAAAATCAACAGCCATGCAGCTCTCTGCATAACACTGTGGGTACCACACATTCAACAGTGGTCTCTAGGCCCTGCTCTGATGGTTCTAGTCTCTTTCTTTATTTTAAGAGGATTGTAGCACGCAGCTGAATGGCTGGTGTCTCTTTGGTCACCACTCAAAACCCATCATCTTCCAATTCCTAAAAAAAGTCAGAAAACTAAAATTTTTACGTCTCAAATTTATACCTATTAGGAAGACATAAAATCCAACAGGCAAAATGTGGGAATGGATTTGTTCTCTTTCACTTACACATCTCTTGCACCTTTTTTTTTTCCATTTATTTTTATTTTATTGAAATACAAATGTCAATCAGACAGTTTCAAAACACCATAATCATACAGAGTCAATGAAATAATACATTGCAAACAGTTTTCATAACGTTTTGGTATTGTACAAGGTGCATACATGATATGCCTTTGGTTGCCTAGGAGACTGGAAAACTGTCCAGGTACTATGACACAGTCTGTCTGTGTCATCAGGCAGTTAGATCATTTTGGAGACATTATGCAATGTATTTTTACTCACAAAGCCTGCTAGGACATCACTAGCATAAATATAACCCTATGGAGCCGCCAGCATGTATCTAGTCTACAGGTGACTGAAATGTTGGGATGGAATGCATTGACTGCACATGAAAATACTGAGGAACAGGGTGTAACAATTTCAGTTGCTTTTAATTTAGCTTATCCTCACCAACTATACTAAAATATTGCTTGCCATAGTGAAATCTGTGTCTCTCTCTTGTATGTTGAGTGTTAAATACATCACTTAATCTTTATGACAAACCTGTACCAAAATAAGACTTTATTGAGTGTTTGCTTTGTCCAGAGCCCTCTCAAGCCTACTGCCTAAGGCACTCCCACTACCATCATTGAGTATGGTTTATGATCTCCCTGTTACAGAAGAGAAAGTGAAGCTAAAGAGATTGCTCGTGACCACACAGCTGGCCAGCAGCCCTCATCTGCACCCAGACAAGACTGTTTCTAAGCTTTAGATGAACCTACACTCAACTATTACATCATATGGGCTCCCTGTCATCCAAATGAGAGCAGTAGGGCTACAATGTTCAGAACCTGAACACAAGTATGTGTGGTCAGTGGTGGAGCAAGAACTACCATCACTGTGCCAGAATACAGAACCCATGAAAAGATGCAAACCACACTTTCCTTGGCTCCACAAGGAGGATGCATTCTGAGTATTGAACCCTGAGGAATGCAGGGGCTGCCATGCACCTCTGCACCTGGGCGGGACACTTCTGTTCTCATTGCAGTCTCCTGACTCCACTCTTCCACGCATTTGTATAAAAGTGACCCTCGTCTTTTGAAGCAGTACCATACTGTGAAAGTAAATTAAAGACAGAAGGAGAGCAGAAGAAAATTGAGCTATGCATAATTTTAGTACATGGAAAGAGAACTTTGAGGAAGTCTGAGTTGGAAAAAAATGGATCCAAAGCACTCAGAAAAGGCTTGCTTATTTTTCCCTCATTCCCCCATCATGTTGCAGAAAGAATTTCAGATGAGATTTTTTTAAAGTTGCTTTTTAAATCCCAATTCAAACATAATTGTTCTTATGAATTTGGTTCCAGTTCACTGAAAGAGCGAATTTGTGATAGTAAAACACACTTTCAAAAAACTGAAAAAGGAGAGAATAAATGCAAAAAGATCCAGAAATGAGGTATTAAAAAGAAATAAGTAATCCATAATTTTATTAAATGTTTCCAGTTTATAGTACTGGCATTATGAAAGTCTCTTCTTTCTTTCTTTCTTTCTTTCTTTCTTTCTTTCTTTCTTTCTTTCTTTCTTTCTTTCTTTCTTTCTTTCTTTCTTTCTTTCCAATCCTAAGAAACACAGAGTACCAGGACAAATGATACAGACTTCAAAAAACCATCAGAGTTAATGACTCCCCCATTTGTGAGATGAGGAGGCTGTACCCTAAAGACAATAACTTGCCCTATCTTTCAAGCAAAACTAACTTTGCAGATGATGGCTTCTCGTTCATTATGTCCTCCCATCTAGGGCTGGGCCTCTTTGTCTAAGCCCACATTCATCACAGTAAACAAGAACCCAGCAAAGCTCAGCCCCGACTACTGGCTAGATCTGGTCAGGAAGCTTCAAACACATCCTGACCCCACTCTTTACCTATTAAGTTGGGGTTTCTCAGGTAGTATCAGTATGTTCAAAAGTTCTCCACATAACTATGAGAACCACCAGGAAAGGCTGGAAGCTGCAACCCAGGCCGCAGACCCCTCCACAGGTGCTTTCCTACTGAACCGAGCTCCTGTCTAGGAAAGCCACCTGAGAGGAAGCAGTGGTTGTACACTAGGAATCCACCTTACTGCTCGCTTCTGTCTTTCATTCCTAAACATTAAATTTCACATCATTTCTCTATGGATGGAATCATCTCTTAACTTTATTCTTCTAAGATTTGTTTTAAACTTGTGTTAGAGATGTAAACTGGAACTAGGAATTTCCTTTCAAATTGTGTAACTTGACTCTTTTGTGTATGGCACACACATACACACCAACCTCAAAGAAATGCACCAATATAATAACAGCACCTAGAAAGATAGTCAAGGATCAAATCTTTGTCAACAAAATTTAGTCTTACTCAATAGTCAGCCCACTAACAAATTGGAACCACCACACCTTAGGTGGTGGTTGTTGTTATCAGTGATGTTTAAATTAATTCAACTAAGGGCCGGCCAAATAGCTCAGTGGATTAAAGAGCCTGCTTAGACAGACGCAGGGGCCAGGAGTACAGTCCCGGAACCTGCAGTGCCAGTCCCACCCTTGGGGTGTGCTGTGGCAGCAATTGAGACTGGGTGTGGTGATGCATTCGTGCCTGTAATCCCAGCTCTTGGGAGGCTGTAAACGGAGGATCACAACTAGTCCAATCTATGCAGCAAGACCCTGTAGACCCTGTCCTAAAATACAAATAAAATAAAAGATAAATTAATTCAACTGTAATTTCTAGACCTTAATTTCTGAGAATGGTAAAAATGAAGCTTTATTTTTTAATACTACAAATGCACTTCATTCAGGTGTGTGCATACCTCCACCATAAGACAAATGAGATGAGAGGTGTTTTGGATACTGCTCTTCTTTCTTGCCTCAGTTTGCTCAAAGCTGGGACATTTATTGAATTCATTAGAATTTCATGTAGACTGATAAGATGAGAGAGATTGTTAATTAAATGCTTAACTGAGGCACCTATTATCCAAATCAAAATAAGCAAAGTGATAGTGCTTTGTATTGATCTAGTTCTCCTTCGAAAGCATTCTCCACTCGCTTTGTTAGCCCAGACCAGGAGGGCTCAGGCAGTCTTTGTCCAGCGCTGCTTTGCCTGCTCATTCAGCCATCATTTTCCTTTCATCAATGGTAGCAGTTCTGAAGTGAGAAAATGTCCTGTGTAGCCAGAATTATGCAAACAGCCCCTTCATAATTCTCAGTGAGCTCCGAAGAACTGACTCCTACCTCCTGAAAGAAATTAGAGTGATGTCTGGTGGTTTCAAAGAGGTTGAGTGAGCATGTGCCACACCCCTGATCCCCAGAGAGCAGAGGGCTTCCTTCTGGAAAGCTGGACACTTTCTGATACATTCCCATAATAAACCTGCATGAAGACAAAAATCTTGATTTTGCATATGTCAGCTTCACCAGCGATTTTCTGTTGGCTCCCAGATTTTTATTGCAACACTGAAAATAAAATGGATCAAGAAAGATCAATTTTATTGATGACCTAAGAGGCCTGAGACATAGACATATTTTGAATTCCTTTTGCAGTCTTTAAGTTGTATTGATATAAATCATGTACCCATGTCATTTGATATTTATTTAACTTTTTGTTGTCCTTGGTGAGACGTTCACAGTTCTCCATCAGGCACAGAAGGAGCTGATGTTAGGTTGTCATGGACATTGGAGCTATCATTTCAGTCCATATGAAAATGTTAGTTAAAAATAAACTTCTTTTTTCAAGTCTAAAAAAAAAAAGTCTTTTTGAGGCATTTTCCGGCTCAGAGCTGTGGATGCAAATGAAAGCCCTTCTTGCTACAATCTGATTGCAAGGATGCTCCTGCATCTGTGTCCAAAGAAAGGGCCCTGCTGAAGCACATATTAGACATCAAAATTGGGGCTTGTGGCTGGGGAGACAGCTCAGTAGAAGAAGTGCTTGCCTGGCAAGCACAGGGTCCTGAGTTCAATCCCTGGCACTGCAAAAAAAGGGAGACTTGTGTCAGTAACCAGTGTGGAAGAAGTCTGTCTGTATAACCAGTGATGCCTGAAGTGCTGCTGAAACGTGATCCCTAACTCTGCTCTCCCTCTTGGTTTCTTTTCTCCTAGACATGCTCTCCAGGATTCTATCGGCTGCGTCCTGAGCCTGGTGGCCAAAGCCCAGGACCCACCCTGGGCACGTGCGTCCCGTGTCAGTGTCACGGGCACAGCAGCCTGTGTGACTCTGAAACCTCCGTCTGCCAGGTAGGCACCAGATTGTCTGTGATCCGGGTCACTGTGCTGATTCCTCCTTACAGAACGCACACCATGTGCAGAATCAAGCTCATTTTCAGGGGATGCAACTGTAGGGGAGCAAATTTAGCGTCTGAGGGAGAAAGACCCTTTTCCTGCTTACATTTTAAAAAATAATAAAATATGATGAGATAGCTCAGTGAACTAAGTGGCTGCTTAGGCAAGAACGGGGACTGGGGTTCATTCCCTGACACCACAGGCCGTGCCAGCCCCACTCCCCAGGCATGCTGAGTGGCTGCCAAGCCAGCGTGGTGGTGCACGCCTGTGATCCCAGTGCTAGAGGAGCTGAAAGCAAGAGAATCACTGGGAGTCAGAGCTGTGTAGTGAGACCCTATATCAAATGCATAAATTGATGATAATAATAATAAATGATAGCTAGAAATGTCACTGTTTCCACAAGAAATAGAATAACAGCATTTTAGAAATGCACCAGGGGTGCTTGTTTTAAAATTATATGGGGTTTTCTTTCCTAGTGATGAGCAAAAATTGCATCTATAAATATTTTGAAATTATATGATAGTAAGGGGCTTGCAGGTTAGTTCAGTTGTTTAACCACATGCTCTGGCAAACCCAGTCAGGTGCAAGGTACTGCAGTTCAATCCCCAGCTCCATGTGCCTTACCAGATCCACCTTTAAGGCAGCCTGAGCCATCCACAACAACAACAAAATTCTTCTGGGCAGGCCAAATAGCTCAGCAGATTAAAGGGCCTGCACGCAGGTGCAGGGGCCAGGGGTTCGATCCCCAGGCCTGCTGTTCCGTCCCCACCCCTGGGGCTCACTGACATGGCAATTGAGACTGTGTGTGGTGGCAAGATTTTGGGAGGCTGTAAACGGGAGAATCACTACAAGTCTGATATAGTAGTGAGACTCTGAATACCCTGTCAACCCTTCCTTAAAATACAGGGAAAAAAAAATACTAGTAAAAAAAAAATAACTAAAACCCACACCTACAATGAAACCTAGGGGCCAAGGAGGTGGCTCAGTGGAATAAGCACTTCCCTTGCAAGTGCAAGGGCCTGAGTTCAATCCCTGGTTCTGCCAAAAAAAAAAAAACAAAAAAAAAAAAGTGGGCTACAATGAAACCTAAATAAAAACATAATAAATGGGTGTTTCTGCCAGTTTCATATATGTGTGTATAAGTAAGACCTGCATCTCGCCTACCATAGGTGCAGCTTTATACTCTGCCCTTTAAATCTGTTTACCAGAGTGTATTTGTCAGTGAATACCCTTTTTAAATTTTATCTCTAGTAGTACATGCAGTATTTGCCATACACAATGATCACATTTGTCAGAGGGAATTCATATTTGAACATAATGTCTTACTTTATGCTTTTTTTCATCTTTCACTTTTCTTCAGCACTTCTCCCCCTCTCCATTTACAGAAGCTTGGCTTCCATTTTCCCCTTCAGTTTTCCTTATTTCAAGTCTACTTTCCCCTCCTTCCTTATTCCCCTCCTGTCTTGTTCCCCTTCTTACCCAGTCACATCCTGCTTCCTGATATCTGTCCTCCATTCTGCTCTGTATTATCTCTTGCGCTTGTCATGCAAGCAAAGGGACAAGATACTTAAACTTGTGTATCTGGTTTATTTCTCTTAACATTACAATCTTCAGGTGTGTCCATTTTTCTAAAAATAATTCTTTTTTTCAAGTTTTTCAAAAATTTTAGGCAGGTGTGGTGGAGTATGCCTGTCATCCCAGCCCTTGGAAGGCTGAGGCAAGAGGGTCATTGTGAGTTGAGAGGAACCTAGGCTACAAAGTGAGCTCAAGGCCAGCCCGAACTGCATAGGGAGACGCTGTCTCAAAAAAGAACAAAGAAATGTTTATCCTTCCTCATGGCAGAGTAGAGCTCCATGGCACATAAACACCACAGTTGTTTTGTCTGTTTGTCTATTGATGTGCATATGACTGCTTCCAAGATTTAGCTACTATAAGTTGTGCTATGGTAAGAACCGGGTGAGTATCTACCACCTTGGTATGATCCTTTTAGCTGTTTGCAACACATCTGTGTCAAGTGGGACCTCTAGTTTCAGTTTTCTGAGGAATCCCCACACTGATTTCCATAGTGGGTGCAGCAGTCTATGCTCCCACCAACCCCAGCTTCCCTAGACTAGCCCCACATCTCTGCGCTCTCTCTCTCTCTCTCTCTCTCTCTCTCTCTCTCTCTCTCTCTCTCTCTCTCTCTCTCTCTCTCTCTCTCTCTCTCTCTCTCTCTCTCTCTCTCTCTCTGCCCATTTTCAAATTTGTTATCCCCAATTGTGGGGAGCTGTAAGTGGTAAGCAGCTCCTGATTCTAAGCCTTCCTCTTGCTGGTTGTTGGTCCTGCAGCCCCTGGAAGTGGTAACCCTTGCTTTCTCTGGCTCTTCATTCCCCTCATCCTGAAGGTGGGGCTGTTGTCTCTTACCCCTGTGCCAATCTCAGGTCATCTTCCTCTTCTCCTCGCCAGCACCAGCTTTGAATCTTTCACCCCCATCTACTTTTCCACCATCTCTGCTTATTACAGTCATGCGCTCATGCTTGGATCACCCTGTTCCCTGGGACTCTTTCCTCTGTGTCAATGCTTTCTATGTGGCAACAGGTCTATCATAATTTCTGGCGATCTTAATATTCATAACATTTAATTCAGCCCTAACCTTAACTCTCAGCTTCTTGTGCCCTTGTCATCTCCATTTTGAGGGGGCCTCATTCTTTGATGGTCTTTTGTTGTCTCCCAATTTCCGTTTTTATCACCACAATGCTTTCAATCTCCCTGTGGAGGCTCCGGCCTCCTCTCTCAAGTCCTCCCTTTGAAGGCAGCTCAGTATTCACAGCCCTTGGTTAGCAGCCCTGCTTTACCACACCCGCTTCCCTTGCTACCTCTAGTCCAGCCCACTCCGCTTACCACTGGTGAGGCCCTGTTCTCTATGCACTCCCCACTTACACCTCTAAACCAAATGCTGCTACAGAGAGACAACTGTGCCTCTTAGTCTGTACAGAAATCCACAATCATCCCTTCAGATGCACCCGCTGTGCCTCCCTGCAATGCTGGTGTTTTCTCTGGTTGATTTCTTCCCAGACATGTCTGGATGACTATTTCATAACTTCCTGTCTCTCCGGAGCACAAAATCTCTTCTTCTGCTTCTTCCCATCTTTCCATTCAGTTGCTGGTTTCTTCCTATTTCCTTGAGAGATTGAAAGTACTTGTGCCCTACAGCTCTGCTTTTCATTGCTTTCAATGAATTGTTTTCTAGAAAAGACAAAATCTTTCAGAGACATTGTAGATCTCACTCCCCCTACTGCTGGAGTCCATCACTGGCTACTCTTCCCTCCCTCAACACATCACCGTAAACCAAACACCAAACATATCCTCATGACTCCATTTCCCGTGTGGCTCCCACTCCTCCTTCTCTTTCCTGCAGGGTGACATCCTCCCTCTACAGCTCCTCCTGCCCATTTTCTCTTCAGCTACTAAACTCGGGCTTCCCAGAGGCAGAACCCACGAGCAGGCTCAGCCCGGCTCGGTCTCACCTCTCATTCAACAGCATTTGGGGCTGAGAATCTCTGCTTTCCTCTTAAAACTACTTAAACTCGTTTGCTCCTCTGGCCATGACACGTGGAGGATTTCTAACTGTGAAGGCTCCTTTGGGTCCACTGCTTGTTTCTTCTCATTCTCCTGAAGTTTACCCAGCACTGTTCCAGACTCAGTGTATGGAGCCATTTGCATTCCTAAAGTGACCACTTCTGCACCAGGGACAGGACTCCCACAGCTGTACAATGGGCCTTTAGTGTTTCCCCCAACTTCCATGGTTTGACTATACACACATCCTTTAATCTGACTAAAATATATCATGGCATAGGGAACTAATCGATCCTCATACAGACATTACTCTACAGAAGGTGATTAGTAGTTCTTTTTTTCCTCAATACATTATTACACTAGAATAAATACAAATTGATTTTATCTGTAGAAACATGTTAAAAGATCATCTATTCTCTTCTACTTACTTTTAAATCTTATTACAGTGTTTTGGCTTAGATTAAAGTATACAACATGGCAGCACGAGGGCCATGATTATTCCTGGTTCTCAGTCCCTTAATTAGATCCTCACGTGTCCTTCAGCTGATGATCTCATTCACTGTCTCAGTCCCTTATCCCAAAAACGCTCCTAGAATTTAGAGCTACATTAAGCCTACTTGTCAGGGTGGCTACAATTACACTGTTCAGTCACCCTTCCTGGAGCAAGGAGCGTGACACCCTTCTCCACACATCCTGTGCCATATAGCACACTACCTTCATATTATCAAATCGCATATTCTGTACATCAAAATCATTCATATATATTACACGTTTTCATTTCAATAGTAAAAATTATATCTTTGCTTTGACATAATATATTTACTTACTGTTTATCAGTGGTGAAATAATTTTAGCATGTATTTATTATCTAATCACTTTTGTTTTACTCCCATAAGTTTTCAATTCATTACTTCAGTTATTTTTATAGTTACAATAATATTATTTTAAATAATTGTAATTGTATTTGTCTTACCAAAATTTGTATCTGTTGCAATCTTTTCTATTAATTGAGTCTTCTAAAAATGTTAAGTATATAATATATTAATTATATATTAATTATATTTTATTCTTGAATTTAATATGAATGTCTCAAATGTTGCACCCAAGTGTGATGCATGTAATTTATTTAAGAAAAATATTTCTAACCATGTTGAGAAAATATATTCCTGTTTTCTTAGAGATATTTCCTTTCAATCGTGTTAAGGTAGTTAAATTTATGATAGGCTTACTTATGTAGGCTGGTTAGGAGCGTGAGACCCTGTCTTAAAATTATATGAGCAGTTTGAAAGGGCTGGAGATGTAGCTTAATCCTGTGTGAGCCCTGAGGTCAACCTTTAGTAATGGAGGACAAAAGAGATGATTATGCCAATATTGTTTCACCTTAAGCAGGAGATGAGATGGTATCATTGACTGAATGAATAACTAATACCAACTGTCCTTAAATTTCTGAAATATCTGCTGCGCTGCAAAATTCAATAGTTTAGGTGGAAATGTTAACTTATACTTTGATAAATAATTAAATTCATCATCCATGTGCAAATTTGTTTATGTGATAGTTTAACCGTGACTATGGTTGCTTAGTATGGTTAATTTAGAAAATTTTGCAAAGGATATAATCTAGTTTTGCTCTTATTAGGATACAAGTTATTGTTTTTACAGGTCTTCATTGACCAAATGATTTTTTTAACAATTTTTGCTCCTTCGGAATCACCTATGCGGGTCTATTTTCTGATAAATTGTAGATGAAGTTAAAACTAAATAAATACTTCCATCAAACACAGAGAGCTAGTATAAATTGCTGCACTCTGAATTTTTGTATTTTCCTTCAGGGAACTTACAATTTTTGACTTGAGACAACTTTATGTATCTTTGAAAGGAGCTCATCAGGCACATGGGAAATAGCTATTATAATGCTCATGTTGTAACTGAAGCAACTAAAACATGCTGATTCTTCTCTTTTGTGGAGGAACAGTTCAACTTTAATGTCATGCCCACCACACAACCTACTGCCCTCTGCTTTCAGACGGCGGCAGGCACGGACTCCTCTCTCAACTTTCTTCCTCAAGTAGTTGTTTGTTCATGCGAGCAGCACGTAATCCTCCCATTGCCACCAAGAGTTGGCACCTGCACATGACACAGCTTTATTCTTTGCATTCCTGCCCCTGCCCTGCCCCCCAGCTCTTGGATTTCTACCATTTTGCAGAAAATCTATCTCCTTATTCCTTTTATTTGTATTCATGCTATTTATCCTCTGATTTTCTTGTATAAAAAAAATGGTGTGATATGTAGACTTCTGTGTCTGATTTACTTCTCTTAACATCATGGCCACATTCAGACTTCCTTGACTCAAATCCTGTCTTTGCCCCTACTAAGCCTCGCCAATTTCTTTATCCATGTATGATTTGAGTTTCCTCACTTGTAGATTAAAATATATAAATTTTATATATATTACATATAATTCATATATACATTGAACTATTACTCTGAACACTACCACCTTCCTAATACTGTCACCTTCTGGCTTATACTGGCAGTATCAGAACTTAGAAAAGACACAATTGTAACATACTTTGATTATCAAGGCAATGAAACTTAGAAATTTGACACTCATTTTTTTCATGTCATTATCTCTTTTGTCAGAAACAAATAAAAAATATGCATTTTATAATTACCCTAAACTGATAACACTGTGTAATTATGTTTTTCATGATGCATACTGACATTTTCAAGAGAAAGATTGCATTTTCCTAGGTTTTCTTTTTTTATGTACTTAGTACATGGTCTACAGGGTCTCACCACACAGATTGGACTCATAGTGATCCTCTGCTTTCAGCTTCCCAAGCACTAAGATTACAGGCTTGTGCCACCACGCCCAGTCTCAGTCGCTGTCTCAGTGTTCCCCAAGGGCAAGGCCAGCACAGATCAAACCCCAGTCCCTGCATCTCCCTAAGCAGACACTTTTGTCCACTGAGCTATCTGGTCAGCCCTTTCCTAGGTTTTAATAAGTCCTGCACCTTCTACTTGATTAGTTATTACTAATACTTCTATAACCATTATCCTTTGAGGAAAGCTTTTTGTTTTCCAAATGGAAGAGTAAAATGTACATGGTATTGAACCTCAGGCAGAAGGAGGCGAGGACACTGACTGGACTGTCCCTAGCACACACAGAGACAGAAGAAGGCCATGGATGGGCAGGCAGGGGAGGGATGGACAGATGATGTTGCCATACTAGCACGTGGTCATTGCTGTACTCCACGATGAGATTAGATCTCTCGCTTCTCACGCAAAGCCTCAGGTAGCTCAAATAACACTTGAACATCAGATTATGAAGATGTTACTTTTCATTTATCATAACCCTAATTTGAAAAAGAAGAAAATTTGCATCGCTGACACAATTCGTTGCCTGAAATGTGATCAATATCTTCAGTTAAACTATTAACACTCTTGCAGTAGACTGGTCTTTAATTGGAATGTACTCTGTTTAAAGGTGATTTGTAAACCTTTGTCAGTCCATCTACAACCAAAGGAGCATTTTATTACACCTGTTGAAAATTAGTGCTAAAAATACAGAAGCAACTACTAGAGTCTTCCAAAATGTATTAGTGAAATCAATACACATTTCTCAGATGAAGAATTACAAATACTAATAAATACATGAAAAAATGTTTAACATTATTGGTCATTTGAGAGATGCAAATTAAAACAACAGTGAGATTCTGTCTTACCTCAGAAAAAATGGCTACCATCAGAAAATTAACTGATAACAAATGCTGGTGGGAACAAAACACAACTCCATTGCTGGTGCGATTGTAGACTGGTGCAACCACTGCAGAAATCAGTGGGGAAGATTCCTCAAAAAAAAAAAAAAAAAACAACTAGCATTAGAAGTCCCATTAACAATACCTATTCCACTTCTGGCTATCTTCCCAAAAGAGTTAAAATCATCATACCACAGTAATGTATGTGCATCCATGTTTAAAGCAGTGCAATTTGTCATAGCTAAATACTGGAAACAATCCAAATACCCCATCAACCAAGGAATAGATTTACAAGGATGTGTGTTTTTTATGTGTAATGTAATACTACTCAGCCATAAAGAAGGATAAACTGAAGACTTTTATAAATGAATGGATGAGACTCAAGACCATACTCATATGTGAAATAAGTCAGACACGTATGTGTAAACATCTTATTGTCCGCTAGTGTGAGGAACTGAATGAGCGAATAAGGTCCAAAATATACAATAGATACTGTCAGTTGGAAAGAAACTGAAACTACTCAAAAGAAAAATAAATCGCGATGGGGAAAGGACAAAGGAAGGAATGGAGAAAGAAAAATATGTATTTATACACAAGACAGTTAAGATAGTTATACAGCTAGTTAGTTTCTCTTAGTTCATGAAAAGAAATGCTTATGCTAATATTGCTTGAGCAAATTTTCATGCCTATATCTTGTACTCTAACTATTATGAAGTTAAAAAATATATGTATTAATTATTGTAACTCTCCTACTAACCTGTTTTGAAACTTTATTTTATTGTTAATTTCTCTTCTGTTAAATATTGAAAAGTACTTTATTTTATCAATATCTTATGATTCAGTTAACTATGCATTGTAGAGAAGCTCCTGATAAGAATCTTTTGATGAAACAGCAAGCTCAGCAAGATTTTAAATATATCCTTCAAAATGCCAGGAAAGCAAAACACATGTGTTATAGTGTAAACAATATGTGTGTATGGAACGTACCACTGCCAGGTGTAAAGACTGCCTTAGAAAGTAAAGAGATGGAAACAAAGGGACTCTTTGTAGAGTTCTGTTGGTATTTTCATTGTAGTTCATATAGGAATTCATTCCTGATGTTCTTTTAAAGACTCAATTCAAAAGTACTTTTTGTTCTTTAACATAATCAACTTATAAAATTAATTATTATCAATAAAAATATTTTAAAGAATAAAAAATGTATTAGTATCAGATTTCCTAAGTACTGCTAACTTCTTTTCCCAAAGTGAGAAGTAAATGCATATTTATTTTATTAAATGAGTTTAATTTTTAAATTCTAGCTGAAATTTATCCTAGAATATGGGTAGAATTTGTGAAGTTATTAAAGGTTGTATGGGAAAAATACTTGAGAAATCATCAAGAAATTTGGAGAAATCATGAAATTTATCAGATGATAAAAAAACAATCAAATGTCTCTTCACATTTATAAAGGAAAGTAAGATACAGGACAGTGATGTCGATCTCCAGTGAAATTTAAGGGCATCTTATTTAACCACTGCCAGTCAACAATAGCAAATGAGTGCTTAGTGTGAGTCAGAATAGCACCACCCAAAACAACAGACACCACTTTGTAGTTTGCTACCAACACTCTATGTAGAATATCTGCACCCCTAGTTTCCTGAATCTCAGTATAATGTCAGTTTCCTGAGATGGTAGGATATGTCAGGCCTCAAACTCAGCAAGACTCATAATGACTAGAAAGAGTGGCAGGAAAAAAAAAGACAGAGTGGCAGAGAAAAAGCACTAGAAACATCTCCAGTGATGGGACACAGGATTGAGCTTGACTCTTCCATGTCTATAATAGAAGCAATGATTTGAATCAGTTCTGCCAAATATTCAACTGACATAAAATCATAGGTATAACTTAATACCTGGGTAATGGGGAAAGTCCCTCACAACTGCAAATATGTCCACAATTAAGAATGGAAGTTTGTATAGCAGATTGTGAACTTACTAATTCACCTGATCTTTCATGCTTAGGCTCCTGTTGACTATGGCTTCCATATACCCATTTTGTGGTAGGTGCTGGATGTGAAGATGTGAATTGCATGGGTCTTGCCCTCTAGGAGCTCACATTTTGTTGTGTGAAGAAAGATACAGGAAATGGAAGCTAATATTAATTCATGTGATATGAGAGTGCTTACTTCTGTGTGCTTTGGATACGGACTCACATAGGTCATTGATTTTGGTGCGAGGCCCGCATCAAGGACAGAAGTACACTCGCTACGTTTGTAAATCATACCTACAGACTTGTAGCATGCCACTGTTTTTTGGTGGGAGCTCTGAGCAACTAGGAATTTTCAATGTTTAACTTGTAAAAGGTTTTCTGAAGTTATAATATTCTTAAAATATTAGTATGTTCCCTTGAAAATGGGAATTAGACAATCTGTAGTGTAAGTCACTGTCTAAAACTCAGAATGACATTTTCATACAGCAAAAGTGAAAACATCATAGTTTATAGTTCTGCAAAGTGGAAAGGACGGCCTAAGAAGAACACTTGCATTTGTTGTATTCCAAAGCAAGCATAGGAAGGGCTAGTCTAACTAGCTTCGTGCCCTGGGCCTAAAGTACTGTACTGCTGATTGTACATTTACTATTAAACATCTCATCATGTGTGCAAAGTATAGAAATTTTTCCTAAGGACTAATTTCAGTTCAGGAGTAACATGCAGACTATGAATGAGTGTCCTGAAAAGTCACTTGTGGGGACTACGTGAGAGAGTTTCAGAATCAGCATCAAGATTTATGTGTTGTGTCCATGGACCTAACGGGACATGTGATTCACTTAACCAAGTGTAGGGTATCAGCCGCCCTGGAGAAGGCTGGCTACTCCGGCAAGGTAAAATATCTGCTTGCTCACAAAAGAAATTATATAAAGTTTTAATCACAAGAAACCACATTTTTGAGTGTCTATATTTTGATACTGATCATTTTCTTTAACTGTTCTGATTTGGTTATTAATGTCAAACTCAAGTTACATGAAAGGATTCTTTACACAGTGATTTCATTATAAAAGCAAAATGCTAAAAATTATTGTTGAAGGTCCCATGTGCTTTCGGCACATGTTCATTCCTAAACTATAAAATATGTTCCTAAAACACTCCCCAGTTAGCACTTACTCATCATTTGACATCTTGCTGAAAGATCTGAGACTGGAATTCATAGATAATTGCTGTATCTGGGAGCCATTAGCTCTTATAATGCTACTCTTAGATATGGATGGGTATTTTATTGCTAAAATATGATGGCTCATTTGGATGGTTGAATGAGAAAGGATTATGGTGCTTAAATCAACATCAAAATATAACAGATCATTCTGTCTTCATAACCACTTGTTTTTACTCTGACTACTGATGTTTTTCATCTTAAAAATATTACGATATCCCAGGGTATGCAGAGGAATCAGCACCTAGAGAAAGGTGGTAGTGAAATAGGAGCCAGATCAGCTAAGCCTGCCCTGCCAGGCCAAGGGGCTGCCATTGACCCTCTGGCAATGAGGGCCCAGTATAGACTCTCATGCAAGAGAAGGGCCTGGCTTGAAATGAGTGCGGCAGGAGAAGTCACTAGATAAAAACGTTTGGCACCAGAAGCTTTAGCTAGAAAGCTATGCTAATAATCAAGGTAAATGACAGCAGTGGCCAAATAAAATTACTAGCAACAAGGAAATCAAGAAACTGAATTGGAGAACAGGGAGCAAATATATATGTAGGATAAGAGAAAGCTGTGGATTGCTGACCTGAGTCATTTGGCGGATGATGGTGACTCCCAGCTGAAACAGGAAGCAGCAGAATTGGCAAGTGCAGAGACAAGCTTCATAGTTGACAGCTCACAGCATGAGTGCTGTTGTGTTGCACGGGAAGATCTACCCAAGCAGCATGCAGAAGTACGAGTTTGGAACTCACTGGAGACAGCGTGATGAGTATGTAACACTCAGAGTTTGTGGCACAGGTTACTGCTGTCACAGTACTGGATGGAATGAATTGCCAAGGTGGGGGCACAAGAAGAACAAAAGAAGTGACAAAAGTAAAATCAACAAAATCCGTCTTGGTGCACAGAAAAGCAAGCAAGCCCACGAAGCAGGACAAGAGTAGCTACAGAGAGAGGAGACAAATCAATAGCTGATATTACCAAGGGAAACTGGGAAACAGAATTTCAGAGAAAGAATGGCCAGAAATACCAGGCACTTATGAAAAGTCACATATCATGAGGACTGATTATTGTCCAGAAATACCAGTTTAGCAAGGAAGATTCGAGGGGTGATCCAGGGACAGGACAATGTATCTCACAGATGGAAAATTGTATCAAAGAGGAGGAAAAGATGCCAGCAAAGCCAAGGACTGTGTGGAAGGAAACTGAAGCAGGCCCAAATAGGACCTTTCCTTCCTCTCAAAATGAGTAACCATCCTCTGCTGAGGGGAAAGTAGCAACTGAGAACTGAGTTTGTACTTGTTGTACACAGAAGCTGGATCCATTTTACATTAAGTTGTAATATGCACCTGCAGACAACAAAATGTATTCTGAAGTAAAGCACCAAAATGTGGTCTAAAATTGAGAATGACAAAGTCATAGATTCACTATGAAGAGGAGCAGAACCTATTGAACAGGTCTAAAAAAAAATTACAATTCCATGGCAAGGTCTGTGGTGAAAGAGACTTTAGATCTTACTGGTCATGAGGACTGCACATCCCATACATAAACAACAGATGAGGGATAAGTGCCTTGTTTGGGCTGGATTGAAACAGTGCCTGCAGAAGGGTGGGTGCCCCCCACCCTGCAGATGGGTGGGTGTTCACTATGGACCCTGATGCAGCACCGTGGCTCCCCAGAGCATCAGAAGAACTGCTCACAGCACCCACGTCTGCGCTGCTCCTTGCTTGGCGGCCTCCCACCTTTGCCTGTGCTCTGTCTATAGGAAGGAAGTGCTGCTCTGAGTGCCTTGAATCCTGCCCTAGAAAGTCAAGCTGAAATCCAACTCCAACTTGCCTCTTTGTCTTGATTCCCAAAATCCATTGTTGCAGTTTCACTAAACAACATTCGATACCGCATTTGTGTCCCTTGTTATTTGCCAGGCTTTACTCTCTGAAGGCAAATATATTTCAGGGGGCAGGGCAAGATGTTATTTTACATACCCTCCTTCCCTGGATTCTCTGAGGGCCCGCCTCTCTCCTGGAAGGTGGCTCTTCCTTGGTCCTGTGGTGCAAAGCGAGTGCTCCAGGTGAAGTGTAATTCGACTTTACGACACTTTTCATTTCAAAACTTGGTATCTACTACTCTAACACTTCTCTCATTTTCTATGGAGGTGCCTTAGAGCTTCTCACACCAATATCCCTTAGTATGCAAGCACACGGAAAACGCATCAATGTGAGTTTGCTCGTTTCAAGTTGAGTTCTCTGTATTTTCACAGAGCCACCGCCATTAGGCACAGAACAAATAGATGACATTCTTACAGTGGTAAAAAGCTATTTTTGCTTATGTTGTCTCTCAGAACCATTCTGCTTTTCACTTGGCTTTAGCTTTATAGAGTACACGGTCGGGCAGATGCTGAGGCCCCAGAAACCGCAGGGTTTTTATCAGCACCTCGTAGAACTAAAACATGGGAGGTGAAGAGACTTACGTATTAGAGATTCTTGGAATTATATTTCCCAGTTTAGAGTAAAAGGAAAATGTGCACAGAGGGTGATACAGGGAAAGCAGAAATTCTTCTCAATGTACCTATAGCAGCACAAGAAATGCAGCACTAGTTTCTTAAATGAAAGACAATATAATATATATAGTGTATATATGTATAAGTATGTGTATATATATAGATATATGTTTTCTCCTAATGGTGAAAGGCATACGCATGTTTGACTATGTGTTTCCATGGACACACACGGGTATGGGTGGTAAGCTGTATCATAAATTACATTCTGTGTCTCAATACATTAAAAACAAACCTGCTCTCCCCTGCCTTACAGAATTGTCAGCATCATACTGCTGGTGACTTTTGTGAACGATGTGCACCAGGATTCTATGGAAGTGTCAAGGGATTGCCTGGTGACTGCCAGCAGTGCGCCTGCCCTCTGATTTCTCCCAGCAACAAGTAAGACTGAGAAATACAACCATGTTCCCCAGTGAGTAATGCCATCTGTCTGGCACGCAGGCTGTCCAAGACTTGGCTATTTCCATTTAGGCAAAGTCTTAATTTAAGACAGAGATAGTTTCAATAATATAAAAACATGACAAAAGTTAGCTTATATACTCTTTATTTCGTTTGTTCTTTAAAACCCTGCTCAAAGTAAATGATATTCATGAACTCAACTGTAAAAACCCTTGTGAACAGAGGATCTGCTAAAAAATGATATACATACAAATATGCTTGATTTTATAAATACACAGGTCTAGTGTTTGCATATATTTCTGCCAAAAATTCAGCTCTGAAAGATTGGGCACTAATCATTTTTGTGGCTGTTTCCATTCGTTGTGTGTATATTAAATTTAAGACTGAGAAATAAAGATGAAGGAGACAAACGGGAACTGGCTCAGTGGACACACGGCGACTTACTGTGATGCTCTAGGAGGGTCAGGATCTGCCAGAATCAGAGGCCCCCTTTCCACTAAGATGGTCTGATCACGGTGCCATGGAAACAGCCTTACAGGAAAGCAAATGCTGCCATATCTTATTTCAGTGCTAGCTGCACATTTGGCCTTGACTTTTATTTTGATGAAGTTCCCTAGGTGTTTACATTTACCTTTTTGCTAAAGTAATGCTTTCTGCTAAATGATTCGTAGACTTCAGTCTCCACATGATAAAGTGGCCTTTCTCTAGGAATCTGCTCTTGAAGAAATAGAAAAAGATACAGAAGTTGGTTCAGAATTAGAATTCTAGACACCTTGAGTACAAGACAGAAACAAAGCAAGTCAGACAATAGTTATCTTTCCATCTCTGCCTAATCATTTGGCTTCTTCACCTTCATCTTTAAATACATCCTGAAAGCAATTTTGTACAAATTTCCTCCCATTCCCCCTCCAAGTTCCTGATTTTTCTTAGCTGTAATTATAAAGTTTTTCTGAGATTTCATTTGTAGATATTTAGGTAAAATGGGTTTTGACTGTGCTAATACACATTATCTTATTACCCAGTAAGATATCAGAGAGTAGTTGTTTGAAACATCATATTATTATCATCTCTTTTACCCCAAAGTCCTTTGATGCCAATATTTAAACAGAAAAATGCTGTTCTACTGTTTATTTAAGATGTAATTTGGATTAATATAATGAAAAGTTCCTTAGACATTTCTTGTTCAATACACTACAAGGAGAGCGACAGGGAATAGGACAAAAGTGTGCCATCTCGTGGAGAACCTCAGCATGAGGCATGAATCCGAAGAGGAATCAAGTTAGTGTTAAGACAATTCAAGGACTTAGAGCACTACTTAATTTTGAAAGCTTTAAGAACACATTGAAAGAAGTATTTGTACGTATGATAAATTGCCAAGAGTCGACTACAGTGTTTTTAATGAGTAAGGGTGGCAGGCAGTGGATGAGCAGCTTAGAAATCCAACACGTATGGCATGCTAAGAAACACTGGGTAACAGAGTTTGGAGCACAGCCTCTAAATGGATAGAACTTCATAATTACAGATGACAATGAATGGGGCATTGGAGGCCACATTATAGGAATCCTTGAATGCCAGTCTATGAAATTGATAATTAATTTTTCTATATACCAAAGAGCTGCAAATTTTATATTTTAAAAAAAGTGAACGTGATCAGAGCCATATTTGGGAGGACTATTATGAAGGAATTGAAGGTAAAGAATAGAAATAGCAAAAGAAGGGAAGCAATGAGACCAATTAAATGGGGACTGCAGTAGCCTAGGCAAGAAATAATTAGGATTGAAGGAAAGCGGCGTAACAAGAATGGAGACATGGGAACAATGATGAGACACATGTTGAACACAGCCAGACAGAACTGATGGATTGTTAGCCATGAGGGCTGAGCGGCCAGGCAGGAATAGACCACTGGAGCTTTTAGCAAGGTTGTCCACACACAAAATAAAAGTGGACAAATGAACTGAAATAGGAAAATGAGCAAAGAGAAGTTGCAGAAGAATAGCAATTTATGGTTTAAATAGTTTCCAATTTACAGCAAGGGTCTACCTAAGTGGAAGTATGCAAACGGCTGACAAAATGGAAATCTGAAAACTGCAGATGCAGAGGAGGGAAGAAATATGTTAATAAATGAGTTGAGGTCATATAAGGTTTCCCAAGTTAACATTCCCACATGCAAATAAGGAAACACAGGACTTTGGTTGGGGTCACCAGCAGAGAGCCAGTGACAGCGCAGCTTGGGGAGACCAGAAGCTGGACAGGGGGATCACTGATGTGGTGGGACAGCGGCACCAGCCACTGCTCCACAGTGGACACACCAACTCCAGCAGCCTGTAACAAGGAGGGGCATTGGTCAGTGCTAACGACCAGCAACAGAAGCAGGCATGAAGTTCATAGCTTTAGAACCGAGGAGAAAGTTCAGTGGTCTAAGCATCTGCCTGGCAAGCGCAAGGATCCAAGTCTGACCCTCGGTACTGCATGGTGTGCCAACCCCCAGGACCCCGGGCATGCCATGAGAGCCACCGACGCTGGGAGTGATGGTGCATGCCTGTGATCCCAGCTCTGACGAGGCTGAGATGGGAGGATTAGTACGAGGCCAAACTGTGTAGCAAGACCTGTAATAAATAAATAAATAAATATTTACAGTTTTAAGCAATTATACAAAATGAAATACTACTTTGGCTTGTTATCAGTGCCAATAAAATTGCATTTTCTCTCTTTGTTTCACTTTTGCTTCGTGATTTGTATAACAAGTATAATCTTTAGGAAAAAAGGCTCTGAAAGAAAAAATATCAAATTAGAGTGAGGGTTCAGTTGTTTTCGATCTTCATTGATGGCAACCACTGTAGGAAATACTTTTTTGTATCTTAACTCACTCCTGAAAGACTCAAAGGTAACAGTATGCAATAGAATAACCATTGTTAATTTCCTATCATGTTTTGAAATTCTATACCATTTTTATGTTTTTCTCTGGAGCGGTAGAGGAGGCAGAGAAGCCACCCTTAGCTTGTGTGGTTCGAGAAGCAGAAGACAGGGAAGGCGTGGGGAGCCCCTGCTGACTCCAGCCCACAGCATCTGCCCACGCCTTCACCGGCTTCTCCTTAAACAGACACGGCACACTGCTCACAACTGTGACAGCAGCGATGACACCCCCCGAGGTTCTTGCACCCACACGCAAGGAGAGCTGAAACTGGGGCCAGAATGAGAACCATTCTGTGCACGACCACCTTTCCAGATTCAGTGGCCTCTGCTTCCTTCTCTGTGTGGCCAAGTTTGGAATTTCTTCTTCTTTCCTAAATATCCATGAGCTTGGTTCTGGCTCTGCCCTGATATAATCCCTGTGAAATCCAATCACTTTTATTTTTAATTTTTATTATTTTAATTTAAGACAGGATCTACAGGGTCTCACTACACAGATGACACTCATAGTGATCCTCCTGTTTCAGCCTCCCAAGAGCTGGAATTACAGGTGTGCACCACCATGCCATCTCAATAGCTGTCTCAACACAAGGTGGGGGGTGGGTATGGCAGGCCTGGAGATTGAACCCCTGGCCCCTGTGCCTGCTTGCGGGCACTTTAATCTGCTGAGCTATTTGGCTGGCCCTCCAGTCACTTTTAAAGACCCAGTTCAAGCACTCCGTCTACTGCCCAAATCTCGTCCTAGCGTAGCATGGCTTCTGTACACTTGATATCCACCTGGTATGTATTGTCACATCTTTATTTCAATCAAACATTCTTTCAGAACTTCAACAGAGTTGTCCATCTCAATGCCTTAAGAGATGAAATGTATGTGTTCCATCCTATCTATCTATCTATCTATCTATCTATCTATCTATCTATATCAGTCTCATGGAATTATAAACTCTTCAGTTAGAAGTAGCATTTTATTTATTCCTTTAACCATAAAATAATTCATGAGGACCCAACTCGGTGTCAAGAGTGATTCCTCATTCTAGGAATGTGTAAACAAGAACAGTCCAGTGTCTTGCGTCTTATTTTATAAGGTCAGATACCAAGCGCATAGACATAGAGGTGCTATCAGATTACAACAATGCTACCAGGAAAAGCAAAGCAGCCTCATGGAGCACGCAGCGCCGTGCACCCTCTTAGAGAGTGGTCAAGGGTCTCCACAGGTGTATGGAGACCTGAAGAAGTGATGAAGAAGGCCAGTTGAGTCCTGCAGGAGAAGTGCTACGGCAGAGAGCAGCAGCTGCCCTGACCCTAGAGATAGGCCCCTGCAGGCCCACAGACAGCAGGGGCAGGGGCGGGACACAGGCTGAGTGAGGGACCACTGTGCACAGCTGCAGCCACACACTGATGGCCACAAATGAATGCGTCAGTGATAAGGGGCGGCCGGGTGCAAGGTGACTCGGCAGTGCTGCTGACAGCAGCCTGAGGGCTGCTGGGGGACAAAGTGTGCGCGGACTGTGAGCACAAGGAGCCAGAGTGGAGCCGGGCCGGTGGAAGAAAGGGTGACCACCAGGAAAACTCAGCTAGCTCAGCTGTATTTCCAGAGGAGTGGAAACTCACTTTTAGATTTGTTAGGTCTTGTACATCCTTTGGAGATAGGGAAAGCTCCTTAGATCAGTCTTCCTTCGTTTTTTCTTTTCTTTTTTAGTTCTTTTTTTCTGTGGCCAGCTCAGCCTACCCTGGGGGCAGGGCTGGTGTGGCGGTGGTTCGGGGGACCCAACCTTGGGCCCTGTGCTTTGCTTAAGCTTGCCTAAGCAGGTGCTTTAGACCACTGAGCTATCTTGCTGGCCCAGTTCTCCTTCATTCTTAAAGCCCTTAGGAATGAATGGAACTATTAAGAGAAGCCAGTAGACAGGAGGAGAAATCAGAAAACAACTGAGAATCCCATAAAGCCCACAGGGATACCACATGCAGCTACTGATGAAGCTGAGGAAGAATACCCAGTGAACTAGGGTGAAAATGAAGAGGAGCTGACCATGCAAGAAGCCAGGCTTAGACACAGAACGAAGGTCTATAGGGTGTAAATGCTTTGTTGGGAAGAGTCTGGAATTTGTTACTGCAAGGAAATACAGGAGGTGGGCACCAAGGGAAAAGCAGAAGGCTTTCTGACTGCTCCTGCTGATGACGGAAAGGGAGAGTCAATGAAGGAGTGAGGAGCAGAAGGACCCACTCGGCCTTTGGACAAGACGTGATTTCTACTTGCTCCATCAGACACTCATGCAGGACATCAGGGAAATGTGCAAGTGGCCACAGGAGCATAATCCAATGAAGTTTGCCTTAGGTCTTCAGGGAGAATGATTATGATCCTGTATTGGCCATGCACCTACCGCACATATTCACAGAGTGCTTTATTTTTCACATTTTGTTATTTTCCTGTGGAGGAATGCACTTCAATCATGCGGGCTGTGTAGAGCCGTACTTGAGATGTCTGAAATCTGTTTTCTGGTGTCTGTCTACGTCTATGAGCTTTTGTGTGTTAGAGAACACAGATGTACTTGGCATCGAGTTTTAAATTAAAGAGCTAAAACTTTCACAGACTGTCAACTTCAAGTTTATGTTTCTTTCTTTTTTTTTGTATATGTAGAAAAAAATGTGGGTTTTTTTTAGGGATAATGAGCCAGGGAGTAGTAGATTCATTTGTTCTCATATTTTGCAAAGATTAGAATTTATCATTTTTTATATACTATTGATTTAATGCACTGGGTGAAAATTAAAATGGGCTCTAAATAGCACCTAGTCCAAAGGATTTGTGGCCCCCAATGGTACACTTTATTGCTGTTTATTAGGACAACCAATTTAACAAACCAATAGAAAACAAACAAAACATGGTATTTTTGGAACTAAGAAGTTTTGTCTTCCTAAATTTCCAGTGTGTTGTAAAGTTGTGTCCAGCAGAAACTTAGCACTTACACTTTAAAGAACTGCATAAGAGTCCCAAATGACATAAGAGATTTTGCTTTGTAGAATGAGAGAATGGGAAATCCTAGAGACCGGGCTACTGTACTGTAGTGGAAATTCAGGACAGATTATCAGAGACCTAATTTATTTGAAAATACCATAAAACAGTGAGCAAATCCTATCTATTTTGAGGTAGAAATCTTTCTCTTCTTTCTTCTTACCAATTCACATTTTATTTTTGAAGTAAAATAATTTTGAAATCCAGATATAAATCAGAAAACAGGCTTTTTTTATTCTAAGTGAAACATTTATTCACACTATATCTTTTTTTAATAATTTTATTGAGAAACAAATAGCAGTAAGACAGTTTTAGAACTGATTAGTAGGAAAGTTTCAATAATAAATACATTGCTATTGTTGTCTTCTTAGTGGTTATTCATAGTACAAGATTCAGATATGACATTCTGTACACAAACAATATTAGAAAAAATGTTTCTATTCATTGAATTAAGAGAAAGTAGCTGTATATCTATCCTATTTTCAATATACAGATACAGAGTGGTCCTTCATTTGTATCCTTTTTTTTTGTTTAGTTTTGTCAGAGAAAGGTATTTATTGTCATTTAAATATTGTAGGTGCACGAGTTCAGCAAAATATTCTAATATAGTCCAGTAGTCCATAATAGTAGTGGGTTTTCCTTAGGACTGGCAATGTCAGAAGTTGTTGATTTAAACCTTTTTCAGCTCAGCCTACTAATATGGATTTACTTTTTATACTTCATTTTTATACTTTTCTGCTGGATGGTTAAGACCAAGGTAAAGGGAGACCTATATAAAAAAAAGTGCTACTTTTGTATCTGATAGGGTCAGTGAAATCCCCTCAGGATTTATCCTGAAATCCTATACCACAGTTTGTAGATCCTTTGTCAGTGTCATATTCTGTAGGGACTTAAAGTTTAACATAGCAATACTGGATGAAAAATACCTGTTCCATGTTACGCCTAAGGTGCTTGATATTCAGGCAGATAGTGAGGTTAAGCTCAACTGCCTATGTTGTAGGGTAATAACCATAAGCTTCTCTTCTAGAGGGTTAGCAACCTAAGTTTATAGGCCAAAAATTAGAGAAGAAGAAGGGATGCAAGGACAGCCAACATTTTGGCCCTAGCCTTTCAAGGTCAGTGAAGACTCAGAACAAAGGTGAAGCTATACTGTAACATCATATATCTGAGTTTTGTCCCAAATTTTCTGATCAAGAAGATTATGGGGCCACAGAGGAAAGTGATCAGTGATGTAGAGTGTGCCTAAGGAGAGTCACATGGAGAGAAAAACATTCTCTCAGGCTTTTACAGAGAGCAAATTGGTGAAGCAATGGCCGTGACTCACACACTCTATATCTTGAACGGCCAGTGACCATGTGTACTAGGAAATAATTACTTCATTTTCCCTTTTTTTTTAACCTGAAATATATTGTAATACCTATTCTACTATCAGATAAACATCTATGAATTGTAGTCACACTGTCTTTTGATTAATGAGCACTACACCACGGAGATAAATGTATAATATTTTTATGGCTGTTGTATAACTATCAAAACACTAAGCTATGATATTTTTAATAGTATACCTTATTAACTTATAAAAAATTAATAATATTTGTTTATTAGAAGTAGTACTTAATTGTAATATCTAAGCCTGAAATAAGAATTTCATGAGTACTTATAAGTGCATGTATCACAATCTCAAATTGTGTCCCACCATCTCAATAAGGGGTTGAAGGATTTAATTTTATAAAATAAATTATTTGAAAGATGTCTAACTGTCCTTCTGTGTCTTTTCTGGTCCAGTTTCAGTCCTTCTTGTGCTGCCGAGGGCCTGGACGACTATCGCTGCACCGCATGTCCACGAGGCTATGACGGCCAGTACTGTGAGAGGTACCAGCAGTCCTCCTGCATCCGCCCCTATGGGAAGAGGGAAAGTCCAAACTTACCATTTTAGAAACCTCACTTCTCTCCTGTTCTCCAATTGTTTAAAGTAGATGCCTTCACAGTTTTTATACCTTTTAGACTTTCTCCAAAGAAATTTACTCTGATCTTCTATTTACTTTCTTAGACACAGCGAAGTATTTCTCAGTTGTCTAACTCAGGCCTTATTATACAGAGAAGGAGGTACATGCTAAGACGTATAATCTTATTAGGACAAATATAGCAAATTCAGTTTTAGAAGCTTATCGGTAGTTACTAGCAATTAAAAGCTTCCCAAGTTTTTCTCATTTTAGTTCACTTGAAAATGCTGTCCAGCAGTAATTACTCACAAGCCATTTCTGCAGCCGTATAGCCCCACCAAGCAAGTATATGCACAATTCAAAGTAGAGAGAAAATGCAGCATGTTTAATTAACTCTACCTAAACAATACAGTACAGCAGCTGTGACTCTGTTCCCCTTCTTAATGGGCAAATAATGTTATGGAAATGCTTCCTTTCCCCACAAGAAATTATAAAACCTATAAAGCAGGCATATAACTATTATTGAAGTCTAAATGTATTTGAAATAGTAAGCTAAGGAAACAATTTCAGACTGTCTACTAAGATAGAAATCAACATCCTTCAGATAACAGTTGTCTCAGTTACTCTTTTTTCATTGCTGGGACAAATACCTGACACTCAAAATGAAGGAAGGAAAGGTTTAGTTAGCTCATTTACTGGAGGTTTCATTCCATGCTCAGCTGGCTCCAACACAGAGCAGCACATGACAGAGAACAACCTTTCCTGGTGGTGGCAAACAGCAAGAGCAACTTGGAGGAGCAACAGCAGCAATGGCTATGGAGAGGAAGGCCGTCTCTCTTAAATTGCACTTAGGCCACCTGTCCCAGGCTGGGGGAAGTACTCACACTCATAATCCCAGCAATACTAAAATCCATAATCCCAGTGGATGATGAGTTGATCTCTAACTCTAGAAATCCCCACGCCATGACTGCATGAGGCTTTGGGGAGACAACTTAGACACAAACTATGACACTTATGTTCTACAAAATCTGTGTCCCAGGTATTCAGACTTGACACAGCGCTTTTAGGCTCTTCCAGTACAGGGAGTAACCAGTATCAGTCATGCACATGACACACCATAATAACCTGAGCATAGTTGGTAGTAGATAAAGATCTGTGGACCTAATTCTGCCACAGGGCCATAGTCTCGTTTTTCTCGTGTATAATATGAAGAAAACCTGGTGCTCCACTTGCTAAACAACATCCCTGGGAATGATTAAGTTTGTGAGAAAGTGTGTTCATGTTCTGCCCAGGGACCTACATGGATGACTCTTCTCCAAACGCAGGCACCAAAAGGCATAGACTCTACCCAACCTCCCCTGCGGCTCACTCCCAATGACAAAGTAGTGGCAGACGACTTGGAATTACTTTGTTCTGTCAAAGAGCAGAATGTTATTTATACTTCATACCTCTCTCTATGAAATCAGGATATGACTGTGAATTATAATGTTATACTTTATTAGTTAATCAAAAGCCAACTAATATTTGTTTCGTAGTAGTAGCACTTAATTATAGTATTTTATCCTGCAATAAGAACTTCACAAGTAGGGGCTGGGGAAATGGCTCAGTGGAATAAGCACTTCCCTGGCAAGCACAAGGGCCTGAGTTCAATCCCTAGTTCCACCAAAAAAAAAAAAGCAAGCAAGAAAGAAAAAAAAACCCACCAATCAATCAGAATTTCACAAATAGGTATAAATGTGATATATATCTCCACCTAAAAATATGTCCCTCCCAGCTTAATAACAGGTAGAAAGAGTGAAATCTCAGCCTTATCTGGATTCTTCTTTTCCATGTTCTACATTCCCCATTCTTCTACTTGGTCCTTTTAGCAGCTCCTGAAATTATGAGTCTTTTTTTACAAAGATGGACTAATATTAATATTTGCCATCATCCTTCTAAGAATCTTTCATTACCCACCAATGGCTGTACTAATAATGGTACTAAGAAAGTGATTAATTAAAATTGAATGTTATAAATTGAACATTTATAACATACCATCTTTTTAACTACAAAATGGTATGTGTACATAACAGTGCATTTGTAATTTCCATGCCTGTAGGCATTGTGGTACACATCCATAACCCAGCACTCTGGAGGCTGAGGCAGGAGGATTGCTTTGAGTTCCAGGTCATCTTGGGTTACATAACCAAGTCCAAGGTCAGCTTGAACTGCACAGCCTGCCTCAGAAAAAAAACTAAGATAAAACCTAAAATTCTCTGAAATTTCCATGCCAAGATAAATTAACCACAGTTAAACAATTCACACTACAAATTCCAAGAACATTTTCACTTGTTCTGAAGACACACACATCACTTGGATGTGGCTTATAAATAATAAATGTATACCTACTTTAATGACCACCAGTGTTCTTTGGTATTTGTACCGAGGCATACATGCATCTACCTATAAGATGGTAACTGAAAACATTCCTGAACAGCAAGGAGATATTCTGTAATCAGTTATAAAAACAAAATGTTGTACTCTATTTAGAACTGGAGTTTCCACATATCTTCAAATGTGTATGCACAGAAAACACTGGAAGGGTATACTCAGATGACTACTACTGTCCTAAAGTAGGGAGAATGCAGACACCCACTCTTTAAGGATCCATTAATGTTTAATCAATAAGAATTGACAGTTCATACAGCAGACAGATGAGCAGGGTCACACACTATCAAATATGAATGATTTGACTTCTTTCCACAATTCTTAAATGTTGCTATAATTTTGCATTCATCTTCTCTAACATGTAAGTGGTCAGGTTATATTTCCTTGAAAAATTGCTTCTATTTGGGTAAATTAAACCAAAGGTCTGGGTTAAATTTTTATTGTAACCTTCCAGATAAATTTGTTCCACTCCGTGAGAGCCTCTTAAATCATTTAAATCACCTTACGACCTGCCCATACTCTGCTCAGATCTAAAACAGCTTCAATTTCTTGATTATCCCCATACCACAGAAACCCTTCCCCGTACTTTATCTTCATTATGCTTGTGATAAACTCTTTGAAGATTTAATCAATTTGAACCTGCTTAGAATACAATTATTTCACCTACAAATGTTAAAAAGTAATGTGAGGAGTTACTTGCATAGCATTTTCACTGAGTATTTGTAATTTATATTTGAAAATAACAACCAAAAACTAAATGTGCCAAGCCAAAAGTTACAAGTGGCCATCTGCGGGCTTTGCCTTTTTATCCAGCACAGAATGAACTCACTTTCATAATGAGCTGTGCAAATTTCCACCATTTCAGACTGCTAAATGTGGGCTAGGATTAACCAACCAGTATTTATGCCTTTTACCTGCAACTACCTACTGTTTCTGAACTTTTTAAATTTAGTCCTTGAGCAAAAATCCTGACTACTGGTTATACTTATACATAATATATGTATATATCCAAAAACCCTCTGAGAGGACAGGAATTATTTTGAGAATTATGCCAGTACAGCCGATAATCCAGCATTCTCCTGGACAAAGTGGTGCTAGCACCTTCTATGCCCTGAACGACCCATGCCATGGTCCATGGTGGTGTGTGCTTAGGTGAAGAGATGCTCAGATAGATGGCAGAGCCAATGAATGGCTTGCATTTAGGCTTCATCCAGTTGAATTTTCCTTTCCAATTTCTCAAATTGATGTTACAGATTTTATTTGCATAATATTAATCCACTTTCCCAGACACATAATGAAAAATGTGTCCTGAGGAAGATGTAAGAAAAGACAATAGAATTCAATAGAAAATCTGAGCAGCTTGCTACCATCACTTGTGCCTCCTCATTTAGTAAAATTAATGTGTTGTATGGTTCAGTTACTCTGGTTTCTAAAATGTGTGACTGTACAAAAGCCCAGGACCTACATAATTTTATTCATCTCTAATTTCTAAGAAGATTTTAAGACAAGTTTATGAACTGGAGCTGTGGTGGGTAAGCTGCAGGCAGACACTTGTAGTTGATTTTTGCAAATTTGCCCGGGGCTGGTTCTGGGCTTCAGCCACGAACCATTGCTCTTAGTAAAACATTCACCGCCCATTCCATGGTGCAAAACACTAACTCAGAAAGTTTATGTAAAATATGAGACCTCAAAAAGTTCAGTTAGTAATTCTCTTACTTCAGTAAACTGCTACTCCAAGATAACTTCTACTGGAGTATTGTGGTATTTTATTTCCATCGACAACAGTTATCAAAATCTTTTAAATTTTCTTTCTTACAACATAAGTTTGATTTCATCTTTGGGGCCAGAAAAGCATAAAATAATATACTACCTGGTCTTTTATATAAATGTTTTCCAAATAGCTCAGCAGATTAAAGCGCTTGGAAGCAGGCACTGGGTCTGGAGGTTCTATCCCTGGGCCTGTTGTGGTGGCCTGCGCCTGTAATCTCAGCTCTTGGGAGGCTGTAAACAGATGGATCACTATGAATTCGATCTAGTAGTGAGACCCTGAATACCCTATAAACCCTTCTGTAAATACAAAAGAAAAAAAAAAAATGTTTTGGGCCCCTGATCTTCAAGTCCCAGATTCTCGATAACAGTTTTATTTCACTTCAACCAAAACACACGCGCACACCCCCACGGAGGGATCGGACCTGCCATTAACCTCTCTTGCACTCTCACCCTTGAACCACAGGTGTGCCCCCGGCTACGCTGGCAGCCCTAGCAGCCCCGGAGGTTCCTGCCAAGAATGTGAGTGTGATCCGTACGGCTCGCTGCCCGTGCCCTGCGACCCGGCCACGGGCATCTGCATGTGCCGCCCAGGAGCCACGGGGCGCAAGTGTGACGGCTGCGAGCCCGGCCACGCACGCGAGGGCGCCGCGTGTGTCTGTACGTATACAGCACTAACCAGCTGGGGCCGGGCGCGCTTCGGGCTCCTCCTGCTGCTTCTGACTGGCGTGGCATCTGCCTGCCCAGCTTGTGTGATCTTGATCCTCCCGGACACTAACTCCTTACCAGCTGCTGCTCACCTGCTCTTTTTGTTTTTAATTTTATTGAGAAAGAAATAGCAATGAGACAATTTCAAAACAGGTTAGTAGGACAGTTATAATTAACACATTGTATACTGTCTTCATAGTAGATATTCACAGTACAAGATGTAGACATGATATCTTGTCTAAACACTATTAGTACAAGTCTTTCTTCTCATTGAACTAAGAGAAAGTAGCTGTAATCTAGCCTAACTATTTTGTATATACAGATATATTTTTTGCTTTTTTTTAACTACAAAATGGTACTGTTTCTAATGTCACCTGTTCTTTTTGTTTCTAATGTCACCTGTTCTTTTTGTCTCCTGCTGAGCCAAAAACAGCTGAGAAAATCCTCAGCATACTTTATTTGGTTCAGCAAAGACCGACAACCAAGTTCACAAAGGAGCCCTTCATTTTGTTTATTTGTTTTTTGTCCGCCTCAGGCTTTACAGTTTTACCTAAAGTTGCCACTGCCTTTTTGAAAGATTAAAGATCCAACCACATTAAATTTTTTAAAAGTCATCCTGAATTTGCAATCAGTTGGACAGGCATGTTAAGTCTTGAATTGTAAGTGACTTTCTGTCTCTGGCTTTTCCAGAAATCCATGAGAATATTGCTTTGTACCTTGCTCTTGAACTACAAGACCTAGAGCAGCACCGAGTAATGCACTCAAGCCTTTAAGCATATTTTACTCACATACACAGTAAAGGAAGGTTTTGCTCTCTCTGTCTCTGCCTCTGCCTCTGCCTCTCTCTGTTTCTCTTTTTCTCTCTCCTCTCTCCCTGCCTCCATCTCTCTTTCCCACCTTCTACACTTACCGGTGCCATAAGGCAAATATATCACAGGCCAGCCAAATAGTTCCATGGATTAAAGTGCCTGCAAACAGGCGCAGGAGCCCAGGGTTCAATCCCTGGGCCTGCCTTGCCAGCCCTGCCCCAGGGGCGCACTGAGACTGGGCATGGTGGTACATGCCTGTAATCCCAGCTCTTCAGAGGCTCTAAACAGGTGTATCAGTATGAGTCCAATCTAGTAGTGAGACCCTGAACACTCTGTAGACCCTTTCCTAAAAATACAAAAAAAAATTAAAAAAAGAAAGTATCATAATCAGATGTTAAATAAAATTCTTAAATCTCATATACATTCTAATCTAAAATAGGTTATGTATAATTTTAATGGAAGGGATGCTATACTACGATGTTCTCTTCCATAAAGAAGCAAATTTCAATCTCTATCTATTTTACAATGAGTACACATGTCAGTATTCACCTCTTACATGGGTCCAAATATTAGTAACATTTGATTAAAAGAGAGCACGCCTGTGTTCCAGTTTACTGATAATTACCTCAAAAGCTAAACCTGAACCTGAAAGTTCGGACTGGATATGTTTTAGAAGATAAGTTTTTAATTTTTTCATTTTATTTCTCCTTAATAAAAATGTAGTACCCTTAAAGTAAATATAAAATGGTGGGAAGAGATGAAATACAAATATTACTCTTCTCAGTCTTAGTTACCAGTATATACATTTTTATTCTTTCTAGGCCTAATGACATTTTCTGATAATAAAGGCAGCAGACCATCAAATACATTTTAGAACATTTCTTCACAGTAAATTACTAACCTGGAAGTAATTAACTAGGTAATATAGAGGTACTCTTAACACAAACATTAATCTACATAACCTTTGAATTATAAATCACCAATGTTGTGAAGTTTCCAGAAGTGAACTTTAAAAAGAATGTCATAGTTACTTTTTTAATTTATTTTTTATTTTATTGAAGTGCAAATATCAATCAGATAGTTTCAAGACACCTTAACCATACAGATTCGATAAATCAATATATTGCAAACTGTTTTCATAATGTTTTGGTATCGTACAAGGTGCATATATGATATTATATTTACAGATATTATTTTAGCAGATGTCTCTTATCAGTAAATTAAGAGTGTAGCTGCTTACTTATCTTATTTTTTATACTTGAATTATATCAAAAATTCAATAATTATTTTCCTAGTTGATGACTGTAGGACTAGAAGCCGACATAATAACCTGTCCAACCACCATTAGTGCAGATCTTGCCTCTCATAGGATTATGTTGTCTCATTCCCAAGACAAAACATGTGGCACCCAAAATTGAGAAAGGTAAGGTTTAATTAGCTCACATGTTGTGGAGGCTGCAGTCTGCCACCAGCTGGCACCAAGCCAGGGTGGCTCGGTGCAGGCAACAGTTCAAGCAGCACAAGAAGTAACAAGAGCGAAGGAGGGGAGAGCCAGCTTCTTGTCCTCCCTGACAGTGTGAGCAGGCCACCCGCCCCCGGCAGGCACAGTGCTTGGCCCATCTCCCTGTCCCCCTCTTGCACAGGCTCACAGCATTTCCAAAGTGAGGGCCCTGGCCTTGCTAAGTTACTGAAATTCCTATATTTAATGTCATACACAAAATTCAACAATAGCAAACTAGAATGGAATGCTAAGTAATGAGAATATCTTCTGGACATTTCTTGGAAAAAGAATTGACATGGCTCCCCTCAACAACGGCTTCTGTTCTTTTTGCTGTTGATAATCAATGCTTTATTTATATTTTAAATAAATTTATCATAATGAGAACATTTACCTCACTTTCTTCCTGGCACAGGGATTTCTTATCTCCATCAGACTTCCACTTACAAAGCCAGCCCTCAAGTGTTCCTGTGTATCATGTTGTCCCAGGGGGAAATACATTCGAAGCAGCTACACATGGTATTCACTTTGCCTTTTGTGCCTTAGGAAGTTCCCATATTCCTCTAAAATGCAAATAACAGCGATTTATTCTTATGCGAAAAATGTTAAATTAGGTTCTCTGTGCAACTTTTGCTAAACAATTTATAATTATTTTGGGTAAATGTTCTTATGCTAATCTCCTCAGCTCTAGTGATTTCTACATCTAGGGTTTTTTATTTTTTATTTTTTTGGCCCTTCATTAATTTTACTCAAAAAATATTGTATAGAATATTTTCAGACTTTTCATTCTTTCTCACCTTTTTGAATTTCTACAGTTCTTGAAAAATATGCGGTGTTTCTATTATGTTGACCTTTCCCAGAACTCAGCTTCTACCCCTGACTTTGAAACGACTTAGCAAAGTGAGGTAGAAGGAATGACAAAATTCTGGCTTATTTTCAATTCTCTTTATAAGATATTTCTATGTCCTCAAGCAAAATTAGATCAAGGAATGAAAGAACAGGTGTACACGGGGGCTCTCGGGGGCTTATTTCATCACCTATGATCACAGTGCCCCAGAGTGCGGGCTGGGACCAGGATTGGGGAAGGCAGAGGACAGATACAGAGGAAGAGCAATAGCTGGCTCTGGGAACAGCACGACTGTACCAAACGAGATATCTTGCCTGGTAGTACAAGCAAGTTAGCCCGCAGATAGCAAGCATGTATGGGGATTGACTTTGTTCTTTTTAGTTAATTCTCTAAGAAACAGTTTAAATCCGCCTGCATCATGCACTGAACTCGGCTAATGCCCAGTGTACGGCATATGGGTACTCACCGCCCCACCTCAGCTGAGCTCCCTGTCTGTGGGAAGGTTTTATATGCCCACTGTAAGGCTACCGTAAGTCTCTCATTTAACGAAAGAATATTCTTATGAGGACACTGGCCCACGGAGAACCAATACAGAACTCAGAGATAGCTTCCTCCAGCCCACCTCCTTTCCTAAAAGAGAGGAAGACCTGCTTGCCAATGAACAAGTTGGGCCTTTAATGCATCCAAAGTCTGCAGGATGCAGACTTTTAGGTGGGACATCTTCACTGCTGTGGTGATAAATTTACACAAATAACCTGTACTTGATGTGGCAATGTTTAATTATTTATTTATGTTAGGGAAGGATCTACAGGGTCTCACTACTAGATCGCACTTGTAGTGATCCACCTGCTTACAGCCTCCCAAGAGCTGGGATTACAGGCATGCGCCACCACACCCCGTCTCAATTGCTGTCTCAGGGAACCCCTGGGGCGGGGCTAGCACAGCAGGTTGAGGCATCAACCCCTGGCCCCTGCGCTTGCTTGCGGGCACTTTAATCCGCTGAGCTATATGGCTGGCCCTGAGGTGGCAATGTTTAGAGGTGCGCCCAGTTAATAAAGCAAGCTCATCCCTGTCAAGGTTACCAACCCCAAGAAACAGTCAGCACTCAGGTGTAATCAACCACTCTCCACCCCCAGATCCCAGCATGCCCTGGGACCTGCCCTTCATCACACACAGGCTCCTCAGAGTAACAAATCCTTTCAAAGCTCCCCTTGACTGAAGGCTTACCTTTTGCCAAGTGCTGTGCTAATGACTTCTACGTGCAGCTCTTTCTCTTCCCTGTACAGCTCAATACATTATGATCTGCATTGTGTGATAGAAAACTGGTTCAAGGAGTACCCCATCATGCCGTGCCTTGCTGAGTCCACCCAAACATCCCCATGCTGGAGGCTCAGGCCCAGAGGTGGTGATATTGGGGGAGGGCGGAAGTGGGGCTTTAAAGGGTGTACTGAAATCACTCGGGACCAAAGGCACATGCACTCAGAGGAATAGCGGGACCCTGCCCCCTTCCTCTTCTCTCTCACCCCTGGTGGTGTGTGAGCAGTTTGCTTCCTTGTGTGCTTCCTGTCTTTGTCCCCTGGCACTTGTGCAAGGGGTCAGAAGACATTAGCACACCTGCCCTAGGGCTGGAACCCAAAAAACTGTGAGCCAAAATAAGCCCTCCTTATAAACTAGCAACCCCAGACATTGCTTTTAGTGACAGAAAGCAAGTAAATATGCTATGAAGGTTCACAAGGACTTCTCCACAGAGTTATGATTTGAACTTGAAAGTCAGAAAAAGTCTGTCTTGTAAATCTTATTTCCTTAATCTTTGGCCTCCAGTGTAAAAGGCAGAAAGACAACATGATGTACTTCATATATTCAACATTAATGAAATAAGTCTTTTCTTTATTTATTTCTCCTGTCTTTAAAATCCATTTTATCTTAGTGAAAAATAAAGGTAAAATAGGATAAACATACAAAATGAAATAATGCTTATATATGAGACATTGCCTAAATATGCACACAAATCTCACATTAGGTTCAATGTTGGTCATATGGGGAAATTTGATCTGGACCTCATCCAATTCATTTTATGAACAGAATTGTGAGAAGCCTTAAGTTTGTGGACCAAGATACCACTATATTTCATGCTAATTATAAAATTATTCTAGATATTAAAAGAGTATGGTATGTATAATGGGTGCTGATATCAGAATTTGTCAAATAAGATATTCCTCTTTTCAGGAGAAAGAACACACTGTCATAGAGCTCAGATTAACTTCACAAAATTTGCAAAAACAAAAATTATTTGAGACAAGCATACCCTGTATTCTGCCTTTACATGTGTTGGTGAGTTCTGATGGATGTCTTATTAAATTTCAAAAAGCAGAATTTTTACTTAGTAACTTGAGCTGCACAAATCCCCTCACCTCTTTCAACAATCACCTGCCCTTGTGGAATTTGAGAATGAGCTCGAAAGTCATTGTTTATTTAACAGTAACGTTTTGTGTTATGAAGTGGAGGCCTTGGATCTTTTCATCTTCTGTTTTCTCGTAGCTCATAGTTAATGGAAAACAACTCATCTGATATTTGAGATAGACTGTGAGTGGCATTGTAGAACATATCTCTCCTAGTGAACAGGATTTCAAATTAAAGACTGTTGAAAAGATGTTACCCCACAAAAAGTGCCTGAAGTAGCATTTACGAAACAATGAAATTGATGTTTACTGTGTTTAATCACGCCATGTAAAGTGTTCGAGATACATCTGTTTTTATTATTTATAGATACACCTGATTTATAATGTAATATGTAAGATAGCTCATTGCTTGCCAATGTCGCCAAACCAATCATGAAGTGCCCTTGATTCTAATCTGAAGTGACACTATCAAGATTCTTGTTCTCGATAGCCAGCTGCCTCCACGGACCTTATCACAGTCATACAAAGGCCCTTAGTATCGCTAGAATACTGCTGGCCCATAGTAATCAAAGATGATTAATACTGGCAGTTATTGCTTCTTATGCATAGAAACAGGAATAAAAGAATAGTTTATTGTTAACACTGCAAAGAAATAGGATTTTATATTCTAAAAGATTATGAAAAGGCACGAATTCCTCGCCAGAGGTGATCCATCAGTCCGTGACTGTATGTGATCCCCTCCACCCCAGCATGCTGAGTGCCGCTCTGTCTCTACTTCCATTTCCTGCCAAGTAAACCTCTACTCAAAGGCCAGGGTTTCAGCTATAGCTTTCCAGAACTCTAAGGCATGGTAGTTTGTTCACATCAGGTGTTCACCAAACCATTAAAACCACATATGTTCATCTTGTTTGCACCTTATACTCATCTGATCTGCTAGTGGGACATCTTTACATTTGTTATTTTATTTTATTTTTATGTATTTGGTACAGGGCCTCACTATGTAGCTCAGACTCATACTGATCTTGTTTTCAGCCTCCTTAGGACTGGGATTACAGGTGTGCACCACCACGCCCAGTCTCATTAGCTGGCTCAGCACACCTGGAGGCAGGGCCAGCACCACATCTGTATCAGTTACTCTTCTCTTGTTGCTGGGACAAATACCTGATGCTCAAAATGAGAGAAGGAAAGGTTTATTTAGCTCACAGTTTTTGGAAGTTTCAAGACGCTGGAGGAGAGGCTGGGGTCCTGCTGTGTTCAGGATGACCCTCTCCACATGTCTGAGAAAGCACAAGCTAGCCAGTTTAACAGTTCACATCTCTCTGGCCCCACCCCTTGGGCCCTGCCCTGGTCCTCTGGCCCCACCCCTCAAGCCACTCTTTGCTCCTCCAACCACATCTGCCCCATAGCTTATATGAGGCTTTGGGGGCACAACTAGACACAAACCATAACAACGTGTGGTACTGTGAATCGACTCTTGATCCCTGTGTTTGCCTATGCAGGCTCTGAGTCCACTAAAGCTATCTCACCAGCCCTCTTTTATTTTTTAATTATAAAGAGGAATAAAACAGAAACAAATGACAAAAACCCAGTCAAAAACAAAGAACAATAAAAATTGTACAGGCTCTGGTCCAGGCTACCATTTCACAAAACAACAGCCATCCCTGACTCGGGATCATGACCTAGCTAGTAAGGGCCTGCTTCGGTGGCCGGCGTCCCACATTGGAATAGCTGTTGCCTAGCAAAGTATGTAGGTGCACAGCCGAAGTACAGAGAAGGCCAATCATGGTGGCCTTGAGGTCAAACTCTGTTTCTAGAGTAAGTTTAATTCTACTTTGATTCTTTATTCTGCCTGCACCCAAAGTGCTTATTGACCTCAAAGACAAAAGGATCATATGACCAGAAAGTCAGAAGCTTTAGGAGATAATGTCACCCTCTTTTTTGACTCTGTTTTATCCTCAAAGTGGACACCACCCTAATCCTCGCTGTGATGAGGAGCTATAGGTCTGAATGCTAGCCTGTCCCCTACAAGATATGTGACAATAGATCAGATTTGTTTTCTGGGCCTCATTTCCTCATGAAAGTAAAATTTTGCACACATGCATGTGAAGTACCCATGCTTCGTAGCTGCTGCCTCCTCATGTAATCATCACTACTGGTATTTTGTGGCCATTTTTCAAAGTTTTGTGCTCCTGAACAGTTCCTGATAACATGTTTCCTTTAGCTTAGGCTGAATTTCAGATTTATGTAATATCCTCTAATTTCAGATTATTTTAACTCACTGAAAACTACTGTTATGAATGTCTTATATTTCTCTGTAACTTCTTTTCATGCATTATTCATAGATTCATAAGCATTTTAATTGTGACTTAAATTGTGAATCTCTTTAATAACCCCTAAATAGACGCTGATCTAAAAGCTTCCTCTTGAATAGATCAAGGGAAAGAGAGCAATATAAAGTCCAGAACCCAGGCAGCATTGATAGTATACACCTTGAAGGGTTCATTTAAAATACAGACGATTTCTCTTTCTTTTCTACATTTAGGACAGGGTCTACAGGGTCTCACTACATAGATTAGACTCATAGTGATCCTCCTGTTTTTGGCCTCCTAGGAGCTGGGATTACTTACAGGCATGTTCCCAGTCTCAATTGCCATTCAGCGTGCCCCACGGGTGGGGATTGAGCCCCAGCCCCTGTGTTCTGCCCAAGCAGACACTTTAGTCTACTGGCCTATCAGGCCGGCCCTCATTTTATCTTTTAATAAAGATATATACTGATTCTTTTGGCTCTAGTTAATTAAAGTAATTAATTTATATACCTATACCTAAAATTGAGGATGAGTTTTGGCCCTTCCGAAGCTTTTGCTTTTTTGGTTTGAATGCAGAGTGTGAACTTCTGTGACAACAAGCCGGCCATCATTACGCGTGGGGGCCCCTGGGAGAGGTGTGGTACCTCGTACTAATTGCTAACAGAAAGATCTGTAACATTAGCTGCGTGCTTTGCCTCTTACATGAGCTCAGCTATAACGATCTGAGTTTAGTACTGCATTTGTTAATATTAGACACAAATTTATCCTGACACTTTTATAGCCAAAGCCTTGGAAACATTTAGTCATGAAAATACAATGATTGTCTTGAAATATTTGCTTTGCTCTCGTGTATTGAAGGCAGGATCTTGCTTTATAGTCTTGTCTGTACTGCTGCATTAGGACAGTCATCTGAGAAGGTATTTAGGATCCTGATTAGGAGAAAGGTGTTAATTTCCAGTGCATTTTTATCAAAGAGCATTTGTTTACCAAAAATGTCTCTCTACTGTCTGCAAGTCCACCCATCATTGTGAGTTAAATTTGTTTTTCATTTACATATCATTTCCAGTGTCTGTTGCCAGGCACTTCAGACTTGAGGGCAAATAGAAGTGGCTTGTGTTATAAGTAAAATATTTTGGGTCAGAACAAAATAGCACTCTATTATATAAAGGGCACAATTCCCCAGATGTTTACCTTATCACTGTATGAGCCAGACTTATATAAAGCTCTGAGAAGTATCACAGGGCAGCTGTGCTCATGAATCTTTCTGACCCATTCAGACAGATGTTAGTACATTCCTTGAAGCCTATTATAAAACTCACTGTTCACTAATGGAGATTTGCTTCAACTTTGTTTCTCCAAAAAGCAAGTACAGAGGCTATAAGACATGAGATTATACCAGACCTTTGGGTACACAAACATAAAATGAAATGTAGGAGTCCGTGAAAGAGCAATTAAATCCATTTTTATTTCAACAACTGAAGATGAGGAACCAAAGCAGATGGGCAGGGGATAGAATAGATGAGAGAAAAATCAGTGTTCATTGCAGCTCTTGGCATTCAGGCCCAGCAATTTATTCTGCAGTGTATCACAATAAATCAGACCTAGTTCTGCACTCACATCACTAGCTTATTCTTGCATGAAGTACAAACTGAGAAAGCTGTGGGTATTTCTGGAACTATCCAGTAAGGAGGCCCTGGCCATATTATTACCAACAATCTGACTCAAAGTCCTCTTGGAAATAAGTTACATATTTTGTATAGCAATTAGAATAGGCTGCCAAAGGCTACCTGAAGAACACCCCACCTTAGAGAGCAAGATGAGATATTCTACCACCAGATGTCTTTCCAGATCTGGAAAGTGGAAGGTGAAAGAGCACCTAACTTGCTTACACTCTGAAAACATCTTCCAAAAATACCAATTCACTAAAATCAAATGGAATTTGTGTAGGCTCAGTGAGATAGGGGCATTCATATTTTCCATGAGTCTTGATAATATTAAGAATTGTTAGGGCCAGGGAGATGGCTCAATGGAATAAGTGCTTCCCTGGCAAGTGCAAGGGTCTGAGTTCAGTCCAATTCCTGGTCCCACAAAAAAAAAAAATTCTTACAAATACTTGTGTTTAACTTATGAATTGCAAGTTGAAAGTCTCAAACTAGGAATCGCTCTCAAAATCATCCCTGTGTACTTTGGGAAGTGGAGTGGTTGTCTGCGGTCATTCCAAATGTACAATGACAACTACATACAGGTTAAGTGCGTTATTCTGGAGGTGGGTGAATTGGATGGAGCCACACAGGTCAATCGCACAGGTCTTTGCTTGCCCAGCATTCCCGGATGGCCCCGTTGACACAGAGCAGACTCTGCTGTGGGTGGGCTGGGCTGCCCTTCTTTCTGCCATATTTCCTCTCTCTCAAAGAGGCCAATGTGGGATTGTACTCAAGAAGCAAAATTTGAAAGGTATGAAAACAAAAACTATAAAACCCTTCAGGCTGATGCTCAGTTGTCAAACACAGTGTCCCTCTGTCACTTTCTATTGGTCAGAGTATGTGACATTTGAGAAGAAAGTAAAGTTATCTCTTACAAGAAGTAGCAAGGAAGAAGCTGTAAGCCTTTTTTCTCCAGCCCAGCAGTGAGTACCACTCTGATGTGCGCAGCAGCGTGCAGGGGCTGGGGCTTCCCCGGTAATGTCCTGCGCTTGCTTGCTTCTCCTCTCCTTCTGTTCCAGGGTCTCATTCTGGGGCAAGCCTGAAGCACAAGGCCCTCTGGCAGCCACCAACCAGGCATCTCTGTTTGGTTCAATTCCTGGCTCTGCAGTTATAAGCCTGCTTTCTTTCTCTAATTAACTGCTTTTGACTTCTTATTCCACTCCGTGCGCATCTGTGTGGTGCTCCACTTCTGGTTGAATGCGTCACTCTTACATCCAGACTGTCCCTGTCTGGCCGCATCCTCCGACCTTGTTCTCTCATGAACTTGGGTTCATGTCATCCTCAGATATAGACCTTTGCCACTCTTCGTGCAAGAATACTTTCTTGTTTTTCTTTCACAAAAATACTAATGTACAAATATTTATTGAACATTGGCTGTGTTCAAGAGACATTCTTAGATGCTGTCACCAAGGGGTCTTTTTCTAGGAAAGAAAAGGCAACCTGGAGATGTGTAAGCAGGGAAATCAGACAGCCAGTGCAAGCATGCACAGTACTGTAACAAGACAAAGGGGAAGCAGGAGTGACCCCAGAGTGGTTCAGCCAGTGCTGCCAGCAAGGCCTTCTCTGAGGAAGTCACCCTTGAACTCTTTTTTTTTTTAGTTTTATATATACATATTTTTAATAAAAACACAGATCAGCAGTCCACAGTAGAGGTGGGTTATCCACAGAACTTGTTGACTTGAGCCATTCACAGATCAGTATATTAATATGACTTTACTTTATATTCCTCCATTTTTATAATTTTCTATTGGATGGTTAAGGCTGAGTTAAAGCAAGACCTATATAACATGAAATGTGACTTTCATATCAGATAAAGTCAGTCAGGCACCCTCAGGGCTTATCCTGTAACCGTGTACTGCACTTTGTAGATCCCTTGTCAGTGTCAGCCTTATGGATGAGTCACAGCCATTGCTTGACCAATTTGCTCTCTGTGGAAGCCTGAGAGAAAGTTTTCTCTCCAAGTGACTCTCGTCAGGCACACTATGGATCATTGATCACATTCCACTGTGGGTCCATAATCTCCTTGATCAGAAAATTTGGGACAAAACTGAGTCGCATGATGTTACAGTACAGGTTCTCCTATGTCCTGAGCCTTCACTGACTTTGAAAGGCTAGGGCCAAAATGTTGGCTGAACTTGCAGCCCTTCCATTTCTCCAATTTTTGATCTACAAACTTAGGCTGTTAACCCTCCAGAAGAGAAGCTGATTATTACCCTGCAACATATGCAGTTCAGTTTACCCACACTATTTGTCTAAATATCAGACATCATAGGCATAACTTGGAACATGTATTTTCCATCAAGTATTGAGATACTAAACTCTAAGTCTGTGAAGAATATGAAGAAGAAAAAAAATTTTTAAAGAATATGAATTAACACTTACTTATATTTACATAGGTATTTAAAAATCTATCCATATACAGCATTGTAGCAGGACTGTCTTGTGACATTTTTTTGTCTTATTTTTCATTTATTACCCTTTAAAAAATTTTATTTGAAAGACAGTATAGTGATAGCTGCTATGTCATGACAAGAAGTACATATTTAGAAAAACAGAATGACAGGCATTTGAAGCATGACACTTCTATTACACTTAGCTTAAATTCAGTGCAGTTGCTTGGTTCACAGGTATCAGCATATATAGTCAGTCGGGGTGAGAATCCTATCACTTAACTGCTAGTTTCAAAAGTCTCCTGACGTTTCTCAGGATCATTGTCTTACTCATCTACTGTGCATAAATGGATGGTTTTGCCCCTCTCATGTTTGTCGGCTTTTCTCCTTGGCCTCTCCTCATTGTCCAATCATCAAGTTCTCACTTTCCTTTTAATTGTGTTATACATTTCTATTTGCAATACTTCTTTTGAGTTATACTACGGGGACTGTACGATATTTGCACATGTGGGTCTGGTTTATTTTGTTTATATATGCAAGTGGAATCCACTCAAATATGAAGGCTTAAAGTTTATCACTCTTTACAGTTCAGTAATACTCCATTGTATAAAAATACCACATCTTTTTCAACCATTCCTCATGTAACAGGCATCTTGGTTGTTACCAAGATTTGGTTATCACAAATTGTGCTGCTATAAACATAGGTACACATATATCCTTATGATATGACATTTTCAGTTCCTCCAGAAAAATTCACAGTAGGGGTATAGCTGGTTTGAATGTGATTTCCAGTCCTGCTTTTATAAGGAGTCTCCACACTGATTTCCATAATGGTTATACCAGTCTACATTCCCACCAGCAATAGAGAAGCGTTCCTTTTACCCCACAACCTCTCCAACATTTGTTGTTCATTGATTTTTTTTACAATAGCCATTCATTCTGGGGTGAGATGGTATCTCAGTGCTGTTTTAATTTGCATTTGATGGATGACTAGTGATGTGGAGCATTTTTTCATGTATTTATTCACTTCTTTAACTCTGAGAACTGTATGTTCATCTTGGATGCCCATTTCTGGATTAGGTCTTTAAATTTAGAGGCCCTAATATTTTTTAGTTCTTTATAAATTCTAGAGAGCAAACCTTTGTCTGAGTGCTCATGAATTAGGATTTTTTAAAAATTTGTGGGTTTTCTTTTCAATTTGTTGGTAATTTCTTTTGACGTGCAAAAACTTCTCAATAAGAGGTGGTCACAGTTGTTAATTCTTTCAAGTGTTTCCCATGGGAATATGTGTTTGTCCATGAACTCTTTGCCTACCCCTGTGTCTTCAAGAGTTCCTCCTAATTTCTCTTCCAGGAGATTGAGTGATTCTGTTTTAATGTTTAGATCTTAAATCCATTACGACTTTAGCTTAGTGTATGGTGATAGACCTGGGTCAAGTTTTAGTTTTCAGCATGTAGAAAGCCAGTTTTTTCAGCACCATTTGCTAAAAAGGCTATCTTTTTTCCAGTAAGCATGTTTGGCTCCTTTGTAGAACATAAGGTGGCTGACTGTGTTCATAGACTCTGCATCTTCTAATCTATTCTATTGATCCTCAGGTCTGTTTCATTGCCAATACCATGCTGATTTTATCACAGTAGCTTTGTGGTATAATTTCAAGTCAGGAATTGTGGTGCCTCCTTCCATGTCTTTGTTGGCTAGCACTGGCTTTGATGTTCTAGGTCTTTTCTGGTTCTGAATAAATTTTAGGAATGATTTCTCTAGGTCTGGGAGGTGTGTTGATGGCGGTTTCACAAGGACTGTGTAAAATCTGTACAACAATTTTGGGAGTATGGCCATCTTCACGATGCTGATTCTTCCTATCCAGGAGCAGAGAATATCTTTCTGAAATCTTCCACAATCTCTTTTCTTAGGGTACTGTAATTTTCCGTGAAAATATCTTTGACTTTCTTGGTTAAGTGAATTCCAAGGTATTTGATCTTCTGCGGTGCTATTGTAAAAGATATTGTTTCTGGTTTCCCTCTCAAAGTGTTTGTAATCTGTGTAAAGGAATGCTATTGACTTTTGAGTATTGACTTTGTATCCTGCTATGCTACTGAATTTCTATATCAATTCTAGTAGCTTCTTGGTGGAGTTTTTGGTATTTCAATTAAAGTATCATGTCATCTGCAAATAGTGACAATTTAACTTCTTCTTTACCTACTCTTATCCTTTGATTTCTCCCTCTTGTCTAATGGCTGTAACTAATGATTCAAAAACTACATTGAATAGGAGGGGTGATAGAGGACATCATTGTCTTGTGCCAGACCTGAGAGTAAAAGATTTCAGCTTTTCCCCATTTAGAATTATATTAGCTGTTGGGTTGTCATAGATGGCTTTTATCAAATTGAAGTAGAGGCCTTCTATTCCAATTTTCTGTAGGATTTTGAACATTAATGAGTTTTGGACTTTGTCAAAAGCCTTTTCTACATTAGCTGAGTGGATCATGTGGTTTTTAGTGTATTTATATAGTGTATTTATATAGTGTATTACATTTATAGATTTTCGAATATTGAACCATCCTTGCATCCCTGGGATGAATCCTACCTGGTCATGGTGTATGATCTTCTTGATGATTTGCTATATTCTGTTTGATAGGAATTTATTGAGGATTTTTGCATCTATATTCATGAGTGAGATTGGCCTGTAGCTCTCTTTTGTAGTTGTATCTTTCCCTGGTTTTGGTATCAATATAATACTTGTCTCTAGGAATGATTTTGGGAGAACTGTTTCCTTTTCAATTTCATTGAAGAGTTTGTGTAGTGTAGGGATTATATCTTTTGTAAATTTCTTGTGGAATCTAACTGTGAATCCATCAGGACCTGGACATTTGTTTGTCAGCAGGCTTTTTATTACATTTCATATTTCATTGGCTGTTATTGGTTTATTGAGAGTTGTTCTATCTTCTTGATTAAACTTGTCTTCAGTTTTGGTAATTTGTACCTTTCGAGGAATCTGTCCATTTCATCTGTGTCTTCTATTCTGTGAGTGTAAAGATTCTCAAAATAGCTATTGATAATCTTCTGGATTTCCACTGTGTCTGTGGTGATTACACCCTCTTTATTCCTTATTGCTTGTATTTGAATATTTTCTTTCCTCTTTTTGATGAGGTTAGCTAAAGGTTTATCAATTTTATTTAGTCTTTCAAAGAACCAGCTTTTGAATTCATTGATTCTTTGAACTATTTTCTTCATCTCAATTGAATTGATTTCTGCTCTAATCTTTATGATTTCTTCCCATCTTTGGGCTCTTGGTTTGGTTTGCTCTTAATTTTCCAGATGTTGGAGGTGCCACATTAGTGTGTTTATTTGTTCCCATTCTGTTTTCCTAATGTGCGAGTTCATAGCTATGAATTTCCCTCTGAGAACTGCCTTCATCACATCCCATAAATTCTGATAACTTGTGGCTGAATTTTCATTGAATTGTAGATTTTGTTGAATGTCTTGTTTAATTTCATCTGCAGACCATTGATTGCTGAGTAGGGTATTGTTTAATTTCCATGTAGTTAGGGTTTTTTTTTCTGGTTTCTTTAGTCATTTATTTCCAGTTTCACTGCACTGTAGTCAGATAATATGCATGGGATAATTTTGTTTTCTTGCATATACTTAAGCATGACCTATGGACCAGTATGTGGTCTATTTTAGAGAATGATCCATGTGCAGCTGAAAGAAATATGTATTCAGCAGTGGTTGGATGGAACACTCTGAATATGACCCAGTCCATTTGTTCTAGGCTCTGGTTCAGTTCTACTACTTCTTTGCTAATTTTTTCTTTGGTTGAACTGTATTTCTGGGATAAGGGGATAATTAGGTCTCCTGTTAAGATTGTGGTATTGAAGATTAGATTTTTCATGTCCATTAAGATTTGTTTTATGTAGTTGGGTATTCCCATGTTTGTTGCATACATGTTTATGAGTGTTACCTCTTCCTCTTGAATTCTGCCCCTAATCAGTATATAGTGGCCTTCTTTATTTCATTTGATTATTCTTGGTTTGAAGTTGAAACAGTATGAGAACAAGATTGCTACCCCTGCTTTTTTCTGAGGTGCTGGGGAATGAAGTATTGTTTTCTACTCTTTGACTTTAAACCTATGAATGTCTTTTTGAGTTAAGTGCATTTCTTGTACATAGCATATTGTTGGGTTTTGTTTTCTAATCCACTGTGCCAGTCTATTTCTCTCAGTTGGTGAATTGAGTCCACTTACATTGATGGTTATAATTGAAATGTGTTGACTTATGATTGACATGTTATTTACCTGCTGTTGTTTTTGTTTACTCCTTTTTGTCCTATGTAGTGGGTTCTTTCTGTTCTCATTCGTGGAGTTCTGGTCATTGTGGTCTCTCTCTAGAACATCTTTCAGTAGTCTGTGAAGGGTTGGCTTTGTCATCATGAAATTCTTTAGTTGTTCTTTGTCATGGAAGTATTTCACTTCTCCATCAAACTTGAAAGAGAGTCTTGCAGAGCATAGTAGTGTGGGATGCTATTTGTTTCATAGAGGACTTAAAGTACTCTGCTCCATGCTCTCCTTGCCTTCATGGTTTGTGAAGAGAAGTCGGCCGTAATTCTGATGGGTTTTCCTTTTAATCTGATCTGCTTCTTTTTGCTAGTGGCTTTCTGTATATTATTCTTGTTTTGGATTTCTGGGATCTTGACTATTATATGTCTTGGTGTGTTTTTACTTGGGTTGAATTTATTTGTTGTTCTGCATGCTTTCGTTACCTGAATGTTAGATTGTTTCCTCATATTTGGGAAGTTTTCTGCTATTGCTTCTGCCCATATTCTTTTTATATAATTGTATTGACTCTTTCTTTCTCATTGATGCCTACTAGTCCCACAGTGTTCATCTTGGGATTGTCTTGCATGTGTTGAATTATTTTTTCTTGCATCCTAGTTGTTTTTAAGAGATCTTTTCTTACCTTTTCACTAGCTGCACCAGTGTCTTCAAGATCTGACACTCTGTCTTCACTTTCACTGAAATGGTTTTATAGGCTTGTGTTTGAAATTTTAAGTTCCTCTATCTCGCTTTGACTCTGCTCCATATGATTTATTTCTTTCCTGTATTGCTTGTCCAAGGAATCTATCAGTTTTCTAATCTCCTCTATTTTTTTTATTAATGTCTTCTTTAGAAGCAGTTATTCATTCTTTTACTGCAAAGATTTTTTTCAAATTGATTTTTTTCCTTCATATGTTTCTGCATTTCTTAATTTCAGGTGCTATGATTCCAGGGATTTCTTTTTTTTATTTCAGAAATAAATTCTTCTCTGCATTCCTCTGACCTTTCTGCTGCTGCTTATTTACTTCCAATGCTATTAATTCATTCAATTCAGTTGAGTTAGTGTCCTCAGCACTTGATATGGGTGGGTATTAGGTTTCCCCCATGTGTTTCTGGATTTGATTCTTTACTTCAGATGCTATGTATTCAGATATTTCTTTGTTTATTCCAGAAATAAATTCTGTTCTGAGTTCCTCTCTAACTTTCTGCTGTTGTTTCTTTATGGCCAACACTATTAATTCATACATTTCAACTGAGCTAGCATCCTCTGCACTTGTTTCAGGTAGGTTCAAGTTCTGAGATTGCATTTGGCTCCTTATTTTTATCATTTCTTATAGCTCTGACCTCTGACCTTTGGTGTGGAGTTTTGGTGTAGTTCTAACCTTAGAACCTTATGAAATTCAGGTATTAATATACGAAGTTCTATTTCATATAGCTGTGCCTGGCTTGGGTCTGGCTGCTGTGCTCAGCTCCTTCCTGTTGCTGTCCTTGGAGGTGAGCTTGTTGTGGCCTTTTGACAAGAGGCTCTGCTCTTGAATTAGCTGCATGGTTTTGACCCTAGTCTCACTGCAGGGACTTCAGCTGCAGAGTTTCACCCCAGGCCTGGGCTGGGTGTGGAGGGGTATGGGGGGGGCAGGAGAGCACAGAAGCTCTCACACACTCACAGGACCTAGGCTTTGGCACATCCGCAGGGCTCCCAAAAGCGTGGTGGATGTTCTCACTCACAGAGCGGGCTGTGCTGGGTCTGGGGCGGCGGGCAGGACAGGAAAATTTTGGAAAAGGTCTCTCGCGTGTGGTGGGCCTGGAAGCTCTCCATCCTTGAACTCTTGACCTGCACCCTGGGAGGATTAAGATTAAAAGTCCTGCTTAGAGCAGACAGTGAGCAAAGCAGCATCTCCCAGACCCTTCCTCTCTCTAGCCCTGAGCATCCACACCATTTATTGTCTGGGCTCGTAATCCCGAACCCAGGCTGCGAGGCGTAGCTAACAATCTAGAATCTTCTCAGAATATATCCTGATATGTATCTTGATGTCTGCTCCTTACCCCAGCCTACTCAACCATTGTCCCAGGAGAAGGGAAGGGCATGGCCCAGGGATGAATTGTATAAATCCCTGTGTGATTCAATGGGCAGCCCAAGCTGGGAGTCGCTGATCCCCACCAGACAAATCCATCCGTCACATGGAACCTTGCTCAGTTATGATTTACGATCACAGTGTAGATCTGGGGTGCCGCCCAGGCCTGCACACAGCTGATGATGTTCTGGGGGGTGCACAGACGGCCACTCTGGTGAGCATGCGCGGCGCGGTGCACAGAGCGGCCCTAGCAGCCTCACCGGGGAGGCTGCTTGGAAGCACCTTTCCGCCGGCTCTCTGCTCAGCTAGTTGGCCTGCCCTGGAAGCGCATTTTCAAACCACAATTTTCACCTCAGGAAACAGAAATCTAGGGTGTGGCTTAGTCCCGTGTGATGTCTGTAAATCCAGGTGATCCTGAGGCTCGGTGCGGATAAAAAAGAAAAAAAAATCCAGACTGCGGATCTCAGTGTTTAGATTCGGTCACTTTGGCACTTAACTGCATCCTGTATGTGTTCCGTAGCTGTTCGTCGAGCTAGGTCCGCCAGAGTCTGCGCTGCACAGGGTAGGACTGTCTCCCTTTTGCTCTCTCCCTTTTGCTCAGTCATTATGAAGTGCAGATTTTCTTCGGTTTTGATGAGAAGAGTAAGAGCCACAACTCTACTTTGAGATCTGTGGTCCTGCCTGAAAGCTTCAGGTTCGCTTAGCTTCTCAGGTGTCGGGAGCTTGCAAAACCCGCAGGAACTTCTCCACAGTTGCAGGTGTCACCTGCAAGGAGCTGATTTATTAAAAGCCCTGCTGGGACAGCTTAATCCCTGGGAAAGGACACTGTAACTCACCTCTAACTGCTGTCCTATCAAAAAAAAAAAATCACCCTCTGTACTACTTCTCTTTGTTTACAAGCTTCTGTTAATGGTGTTCTCGCCATTAATCCACTCAGGGGAGTGCTACTGAGGGAACTAATTGAAGTTTTGCCGGGGAGGGGCATGATCCAGCCTGGCTCCAGGGGTCAGTATTTGCCACGTTACGTATTTTCCTCTCTTCTAATGCCTGCATGGCTTGAGTAGCTTTGTCTGCTGAACACAGTGAGAAACTGCACACGCATTTAAGCCTGTGGCACAATGGCAGTGCCCGGTCCTTTGGTGTCAAGATCCTCCTCATCCCTCCAGGACACCTAACCAAAACCTACCGAATGAAACGCATCTACCTTCTCACTCATTCCAGGGAATCAATGTTAATCTTAGAAAGTGCACTGTTCCTGAGATTCATTTGATAATAAAGAGGAAAATATATTTTTCTCCCAGCTCTACAACCATCTCCTCTCACTAGCATCATTGAAGTACTGAGTCTTTCTGATTACTGAAAAGACCATATGGGCAATATCTGTTTTAAGTAGCATCTTGGTTGTGTGCAAACCAGGTAAAGCTTTCCTGAGCCCTAGCAGATGCTTATCTGTCATACTGGTTAAGATTCACATCAAGGTAAGGACTGTAACCGCATTGAATTGTAGGGAAAGCTACAGAGTTGATGAACAAAGACACATTTTTACTTTGCTATTCTGTGCTTCCCCTTCCCTTACAGCTTTTGTATGGTGGTTTACCTTCCCCAGCTCAACTGATGCCTCCTCTTTGGCCCCTCTATTGAATCGTCCTCTGTGCTTCAGGTAGCGAGTGATAGGCATAGCTCTTCCTTGATTCTTCTTCTCTTTTTGCACCTGTCACCTATGCAGCAGTATTAATTACCTGAGATGAGTTAGCACCGTCTTTCACAGAACTATGCTTAGACCATAAACTGTTTCCTAGCTGAAGTCTTCGAATGTCTGGCTGGGCTGGTGAGCAGAAGTGAATATTCTTTGTTACTTTGCTTTTACAGTTTGCGGAGACGAATGCACGGGCCTTCTTCTTGGTGACCTGGCCCGCCTGCAGCAGATGGCCGAGAGCATCAACCTCACTGGCCCCCTGCCTGCTCCCTATAAAATCCTATACAGTCTGGAAAACAGCACTCAGGAGCTAAAGGTAGGTTGCTGCCACAGCAGCAAGAGCCCTGGCTGGCGTGCTAGGAGCTCCCCAAACTGAACTGGCAGTGGCTGGTCACCGCTTTCTCCACTGCCCAGATTGAAGCAAGAGCCTATTAGGGAGGCCAGGAGACCTTCCAACCATTGCTTTTCAAATGGAAGCACTAGAATATGCAGGCTGCTGTTAAAAGAACAGAAAGAAAAACGTCTCAGCTACCCCCACCGTTGGGCAGTTTTATTATGTGACTGTAAAATGTACAAACCTAAAGTCACATATGTACTCCTTATACTTGGAGCTCCATAAAATTGAAACAAATTAATTATTATAAAAGCCTAAAAAACTGATAAAATTCAAATTAAAAACATTAATCTAAAGTAATATGATTTTGCCAAAAGTAAATTGCTTCTTACAAGATTATGAAACCAACTACTTCCGTGTGGTTCTGCCTTTCTCCTCAGGTTACATGGGGTAACTCAGATATCCTACCTGCGTGGTGGAAAGCCCCCTGAATGGGGTCCTGAACGGACCCTTGGCATCACCTGACCAGGGCACATGATCCTGTGCTCTAACTTGCCACCTGTCAAGTATGCATGCATCCACAGGCCCTGAGATCAGATGGTGGACACCTGCCCCTCAAATGTTGCCCCTAGGATCACAGAAACTTACTTTAACTTTGAAGGTTATTGTCAAAATAAAAACTCAAGATTAAATGTTTGTTCTAGATGACCTGGAAAGCACTTCTATGGGCCTCTATTTGAGAAGCGCTATTCTAAAGAATGGTCAAAGCTTTTAACCTTATTAATAGGGTAGGAAGAAGTGATAAGGAAATGGACATTGCTTTAAAAAGCTGAGCGATGCAGGGACCCAGGGTTTGATCCCCGACATGCCATGCTGGCCCTGCCCCCAGGACATGGTGACACAGTGATTGAGACTGGCCATGGTGGCACCTGCAGGCACTTTAGTCCACTGAGCTATCTGACCAGCCCGAGAACAAAGTTTTGAGAAAACAGTGTAAACACAGAAAAATTATCATTCACAGTTGATAATTAAACTCACTTTGAATAAATAATCTGTAATTTAAAAAAATAAAAAGCTGAGAGATGGGTTATCACACACTACCATTTGATTTCTGAGCATCTGCTAAAAATTACAGGGTGTTCTAGGATTTCATTTGGCTCTATGGAAGTTCTCAACTCCTACAATATTGTTACTACCCTCGGGAAGCTTAGATTCTATGCTGTTTAAAAAAATCATTAAACAATAATTAAGCAATTAGAAAAAACATAATTACTATGTATTTCATCAAGATTCAAAGTAAAATAAAATGCAAAGTTTTAAGAATTCAGGGTAGCTAATGACTGAAATGCAAAGTAGAGCATGATTTACAGTGAACTTGGATTGCAGGTGCCACTTCAGTAGGTCGAGAAGCGCAGTGTTGGTGAGGGTGAAAGGGGACACCTAAAGTCTGTGTCCCTGGCCATCCACACAGCCATCTAGGAAGCATATTCGATAATCCTGACTATAGTCTTGTTATTGTTATCATCCCTATTTTCCTGAAGAAATTAATGAGTGCAGCAAGAATGACTAATGACACTGATTGAAAAGCTAAGCATTTAGCTCCTTCTTACATAGCTTATGTGCACAACACACTCAGAAATGCCAAGAGGCAGGAAATGAGTTGTCCTGGGCTGAGCGTCTGCTCCCAGCAAAGTGCAAATGCTAAAGCATCTATCGTCTTTTGGCTGCTAAAAGGCAAATTCATGGATGGGCTACCTTATGAGACATAAATGCCCTTCTTGCAGTTCTGCAGTCAAGGGAGTTCAAGGCAGAGACCATGTCTGGTAGCTCCTCGGGGGTGCCTTCTCACTGCATGGCCTGAGAAGGCCCACAGCCAGCTCGTTGGGTACCTTTCAGAAAGGATCAAAGTCCCACAATCTTCAGGACCCACTCATTCACTCACATGGTCACCTCAGTGGCCTGCGCTCCAGAGAACCAATGTTGAAAGGACTCATGCACAAGGTGATGGTCTGGGGAAAGTGCTCAGTGCTAGATAAGGGTCTGGAGGTAAAACCCTCAGGATGGCATTAGTGGCCTTATCCAAATGGAAAGAGACACTTCTCTTGCTCCTCTGTTGAGGACAGGAAGAAGGCAGCCTTCTGCAGAGCCTCAGCAGGATCTCAGTCAATGAGCACCTTGGCCTTAGCTGCCTCACCACGAACCCTCCAAGTACCAGGCTCTAGTGCTTTGCTCAGAGCACGCTGAGCTAATCCAGAAGTTCTACATTGCCTGGGTTTTTCAGGTAGCAAGAGCGGGGCACAGAGTTTTGTAAGAGGTGCAAGCTAACTTGGCCACTGAGTGCAGATGGCATTCAAGTTATGCAACTGTCTTGCAAACACTGGAAGACACTGAGCTCCCTTAGCTGGGAGGACCTGGCCGGACCCAGAGGCCTCTTGACCCATGGTCTGTGCAGCCTCTCACCCCCAAACCGTGCATAGAGGCAGGAGCATGACTAAGGCCTCTTCAGCAGATGCCCGAGGTCAGACCTGTCAGGGAAGCTGGGGCCATGTCCACGGAGGAGAGGCGTGAAAGCCGGGAAGTCTGAGTTACCTGGGAGAACACTCTTCACAATGATAGAATTTTCCCAAAACAGATGCTGACTACATATTCAAAGGCCTTACGAGGAAAGTAAATAAGAAGTACAAACACTTCATTTGGACATAATTTTCTAAATAATGCATAAGCAATGGATGACACAGGACTAAGGCCTCTGTGGAAGACATCCTAAGTTATGGACATCTAAACCAAGGGTTTCAGGGTCCCACACCCTGCATCTTGGGGTTGAGCAAAACAACCTTGATTTTCCTTCCATTCCTGTCTCCCTTAACCCTATGTCTACTTCCTTCTTCCATAATCCACCCATTACATGGATATTTAAGATCCATTTGCTAAGTTTCAAAACTTACATAAATCACTTATCTTCCTCTTTCAGTGCCTGTTACTATGTCCACAGTCCCCAGATTGTAGACAGAGGCAACCAAGTCCTCACCCAGAGCAGGCCACAGCTGGGCTAAGCTTATTGGAGCCACAGAAAATAAACACTTAGTAACTTATCGAATCTGTATTGTTAAGGTGTCTTGAAACTGTCTGATTGACATTTGTAGTTCAATAAAATAAAAAATAAATAAACAAATAAAGAAAGAAAGAAAAAAGAAAATAAACGCCATGAGGAGCTGAGGGGTGGTGGCTCGGGAAGCAGATTCGAGAAGAGGCCCAGGGTGTGGACCTGCACTAGTCAGTTTGAAGACAGGTTCCAAAAAGCCAGTTTTGTGCTCCATCTGTACTGTTCAGGAGCAGGAGTAATTCCACAATGGAATACTCTGATGAATCTTATCTAGAGAGAGGGACCAACAGAGAGAGGCTGAAGCTATGCCTAGCTGAGCGTTGGTGCTCACCGCTGATAGCCTAGTAAGTTTGTGATCTGCTCAAGATAGGGCAGTGTCTGGGCTTGGACCAGATTACAGAGTGGGTCCAGAGGAGGTCCACCCATCACCGTCACAAAATAATCCTGACACCAGCGTACCTCGAGCTGGCTTCTGACAACAGGAGTACAGGCTCGGCTGGGACCCCCAGCTCAGCTCCCACCATCCCTGAGGAGGCCAGGCAAGGAGGGTCTGGCTGGCCCGTGGGCAGCCGCTGCTCCACCCTCCCTCTAAGCCCCCCTTCTGTTGACTGGCCTCAGAGCCCTCAGCCTGCCTGTTGCCCACAGCGAGGTCTTGTGTGTGCTTTTACCTCTGCTGTAACCATGTTTTGCTCACCCACAAAGTGGAATAAGACTTACCTCACAGGGCTCTTGGAGGAAATAAGAGGGGAAATAAGACAAGAAAAAGAAAAGAAAGAAGCCTAGCACATAGTAATTTCTCAATGAATTACTGCAATTTTTACTATTTGCTGAGTATTTGGAATAGCGCTCAGTATATGTGTTCACTTAAAATGATTTCTCCATCTCAAAGTGAAAATTCTAGCAGTTTTGCGTAGATAGGAGAAAGTGTGTTCCTCTCAACCCTGTGGTTACTGTAACCTCACGCTGCAGAATGCTTACCGCATGAATTCTCTTTCAGCACCTGCTGTCACCCCAGCGGGCCCCCGAGAGGCTCATCCACCTGGCAGAAGGCAACCTGAACACGCTGGTGACAGAAATGAGTGAGCTTCTGACGAGGGTAAGCCGGCAAAGTCACAAATCTCCTCAAAGCAGATAGAGCTTAGGAATTCAGTTGCTAGCCGGGGATGGTAGAGCACCCCTGCCATCGCAGCACTGAAGGCTGAGGCAGGAGGAGCGCTGCAAGTTTGAGGCCAGCCGGGGCTACACAGTGAGGTCAAGACAACCCTGAGCTATGTACACAGTGGGTCTCTGTCTTTTGAAAAGACAAGACAATTCAAAAGAAAAGAATTTAGTTTCCGTGGAAAAGAAGGAAAATGACTTGGACCTTCTGAGGCATAACTCTTGCTCTTCCCAATTTCCATTTCGAGCAAGGCACAGACGCACTGTCGTGTGCTGACCCCACACCCAAACACGTTCCCTGCCCGGACCGCACCCGGGGAGGCACCGAAGACAGAGACTAGAGTGGGAGAGCGAGAATGTGTCTGAAACTTTGCACACTACGCAGCCCTTTCTGTGCTCCAGTTGTTGTCAATTCTAAGTTTCGAAAGCACTGTCCTTGATTCTGTAAAGAGAAAAAGACAAATGAAAATGTGTGTATTCTCTTTGATCTCATAGGACCTTAACATTTATATAGGAATAGTCTAAAATCAGTATTCCTACACAAAAGAGGAAACCTTCTTTTGTTATGAACATCCAAAATATTTACGATGCCTTTTAGAATTAGAATGTAAAATTCGCATTGTATTTATCAGCCATTTTTTTTAAAATTCGTGGTTTATAGGTTCTTTTTGGCTGGGAAAGAAGAAAGAAAACAGTATAAAGCGCGCCATCTTGTGGTCATGAAGTGAATAGGCCCCTGCTGGCAAGCAGGTAGCTTGATGATCTGAAGTTGAGCTTTAAATGACAAAGGATGCTCTAGGGAAGTCCTTAAAGTGAATCTTGTGTACTTTGTGTTTTAAAGAACAGTTGCCTCAGGCTATGACCGTGAGAGGAACCAGGGACCACTTCCCTACTCTCTACACTCTGAGCTTTATGCAGGACACAACAGCTTCAGAGTTCCACAGGCCCAGTACTTTTTCCACACAAACTGCTGCTGAATTAGGAAATTTTCCACAGGGAAATCAAATGGCTTCTAAGACCATAACGCTGAACAATGGCCCGACATTACAGCAGCATGCTAAACACTGCCTCCCAGCCCAGACCGGCAATAGGCCACCAGGAGCCCAAGTGCGAGCTCTGGCCAAGAGTATTTTGGACGTGCGATTAGATTGATGAGTGTGTGAGTCTCATATCAATTTTCATATTTAACAGTTTTTCATGTGTTACATTTAGTAAATTAGTGATTTTAGATGAGTCATGACGGACTAAACTCAATTCAGTGTAATCCAATTCAATTTGTACTCTCACCCTGTGCGAAGCCCAATTTAATTGTTGGCCTAGGAAAAATATTAATGAGGCTCACTCTGTCTTGGAGAGTCTTTCAGTCACAGGAAAGGGCACGCATTTATGGGTACGCATTTAGACTACAATAGACAAGTACACACAAACACATGATAAAACGTGGAGTGAAAGAACAAATACGTACGCGAGAAGCAACGGCCGAGTGCAGGTAATTGGAAGACCTTTCCCTGAAACAGGGCGCCACCTGGTCATTCAGTCATCAGAGAGGGCGGGGTCCCCCGTGTCGCAGGCCCAAAGGTGGATGCTGTGGGTAGAGATGTGAGGTAACAGGCACAGTCCCTGTCTGCCCGAGCTTACCAGGACCAGCAATCTGAGTCTAGAGACAGGAGAAATGTCTCCCTGGAACCGGCAGATCTCTTCTGCGTCCTCACCAAGTGCTTCCGTCATTCCAGGAGACGCTCGCCTTCTAAATTCATAAAAATAATTCTTTGCTGCAGAACTTGATGTTCCAAGCACCTGTGCATCCTCCCGGATCTGTAGCCACCCCCGCTGGGCACTCACACTCCAGAGTGGTGTGTTGTTACTTGCAGAGGTCCTATAATAATGCATCGCTATCACCCAAAGTCCGCAGTCCTTGAAGGACCCACTCTTGGTGTTGGCTGTCTCATACCTCGTAGCAGCTTGCATTCCCCCGCCTACTACGCTACAGACTGACTTCCTGACCCAGAATGCTGAGTAGTTTCCCAGGGCTTCACTTCTCCGTCCATCCCTTGTCTCTACTCCCCAGCGACTTCCGGTCTTTCCACTATCCCCCTAGTCTGATCTTACCAGAATCTCTTGTAATTGGAATCCTGCTGTTACCGGTTGGCTCCTTTCGCTAAGTAATACACACGTATGGTTCTCTGTTTTTGCTGGCTACTCATTACCTAATTTCTTTTTGGTGCTGAATTATATGTCAGTATCTAAGGCCTGGGGATTTCGCTGAGCAGCACAGTACCTGCCTGGCAAGCTCGATTACCAGTACCGAGAGAATATAAAAAATAAACAAATAAATAAATTCATTGTCTGAGATATTGCAGTTTATCCACTCCCCTCCTGAGGGACATCTTTGTTTCTGAGTTTGCACAATATACACAAAGTAGCTGCGGAGGAACCTGAGCTCAGAAAGGCATGTGGATGTTCTTAACTCATTTGTATAAATACAGCATGAGTGCTAGAATTTTTTAAAATATGAGTGTGTTTAGCTGTGTGAGAAATTGCTGCAGCATCTCACAGTGTGGCTGCATTCCCGCCAGCAAAGAACGAGCAGGGGGCAGAGTTGCCTGCCATTAGGACCGTGGACTTGGGGCATTCTGTAGACATTTAGAACATCTCCTTTTTGTTTTAATTTCAATCCTCTTTGACATATAATGCTGGGCATTCTTTGATCTACAGATTCACCATGTGAATGCCATCTTTCATAAATAATCTTGTTGCATGCTTTAATCAGGCAGTTTTCTTAAAGTCAAATTTCAAGTCATTACTATATTTTGCATACGAGTCCTCTATCAGGCATGTAATTTACAAATGTTTTCTCATACTACGTGTGTTTGTTTTCTCATTCTCTTTAGATTATACTGGCCAGAGCTTAAACGTGTAATTTTAATTAAGTCGGGTTTATCAATTATTTATTTTACAGTTGTGTCTTTGGTGTTGAGTTCAAAATTCATCACCATCAAGATTCTTCCCGAGCTTATGTTCTAGGAGCTTCAATGCTGTGAATTTTAGATTTAGGTCTATGATCCATTTGTACTTAATGTCAATGTGATTTGTTGGAAGAAATCTTTCACTTTGCAGTAATGTTAGATTTGTAGTAAGTTGCCCAAATACTGTAGAAGCTCCCTCACCCACTGCCAGCTTCTTTGGCATTTTTTAACACCTTTCATTAGGATGATGTCTCTAATACGGTGTTACTGACTAAGGACTACTTTACTCCAAGTTCCTCCATGTTTAGCTCATGGGATTAGCCTGCTTCAGGGTCCCATCAAGGACACCAGGAGCCATCTAGCCTGGCTTCGGGTTCCTTAGCTGTCTTGTCTCTAGACTATTACTAAGTTTTGATGACTTTGAGAAGTTGGACCAGACTGCCATACATTGCAGTTCACCTCATGTTTTTCACATGATTAGAACAGAGTTGTGTGTTTTTGTAAGCCCAGAAGGATGAAAGCCTAAATTTATGTGTGGTGGGTGAATAGATAAATGCCCAAGAAAGAGATTATAGAGTGAGAAGAAGTATGGACAGAGGACTAGATCCAAGACAGTGACAGATTTAAAGAATGGCAAAAAAAAAAAAAAAAAAAAAGGCCAAAGAATAGAAAGCCGGGAATTGAGAGGAAATCAGAGAGATGAGTTCGGCAAGAATGAAGCAAGGAGCCAAATTGTGTCAGGAAGTTTAAGCAATATTAGAAAGATGTCCATGGGATTTAGTGACCACCTCATGCCTGGTTGCCTCATAAAAATAGCTTCAATGTTGGGCTTGGGGTGGAAATACAGACCACCATGGAGGTAGAATAAAAGGAGGTCCGAAGAAGTGTGTCTAAGGCCTGGGGGGGGGTTGGAGACTTAGAAAGAGAGAGAGAGAGAGGGACAGAGACAGAGACAGAGACAGAGAGAGAGAGACTTAGACAGACAGAGACAGTGACACAGAGACAGAGACTTAAAGAGACAGAGACAGAGACACAGAGAGACAGAGACAGAGAAAAACAGAGACTAAGAGAGACAGACACACAGAGACAGAGACAGAGTCAGAGACAAAAAGAGGAACATGAAAAAGGGAAGAGCTAAAAACAGACAGTGTAATAGAGGTATTGGACCATATCCAATGTGTTAAATACAATTCTCATATTTAAGAAACTTAAATTCCAATCAAAGTACATTGAAAGACATATTTGATTGTATGCTATCTTCTTAATATTTATGCATGAGCTAAAAAATATGTCAAACAGTTCTTCTGAGGAATATTCTTCCTTGGAGGACAGTAGGGAAATAGATTTCTTCATTTTCAAAAATGAGTGAAAAATATAAAGGCCCTTAAAGGACTGAGTGTGGCTCCTTCACTGGTGCTGCAGGGTGCCATTTGTCTTGTGTTTCAACAAAAATCAAAGAATGTAAGAAAATGGCTGGTGGCTAAAGCCAGGATGGAGAGAGCACCCCCATGCCTGGAGGACGGGTCAGAGTGCACACAGGAAAGGAGCCGTAAGCCCTGGGCAGCTCCAAGGCTCCAAGGTCCCAGGGCACAGGATGACCAGCTGCTGGCCTCCGGGCATCATCTGCACTCTCCAGCTGCGTTTCTCTCTGCCCCTCATGCAGTGGTGCACAATTTAAGTCAGAAGCCCAGACACACTCCAGATTCCCCTTTCTGTCTTACTGCCCTCCCACCTGTCCAACAGTTGTAGTCAGGAATCACAAGGAAATAGACTTAAGGCAGGATGCATAATTTATAGGATTATTGTATGATATTCACCTAAGGAGTCAAAAGCAGAAGAGTTAAGCAGATTTCCCCACACAATGGAGACCCCAGGACTCCACTGAGGGCCTGGGTCCTACACAATGCTCTGCTTGAGTCCACCGGAGACCTAGAGCCCGTGACAGTATCTCATGCAGGCTTTTTTTAAGGACCTGCACTAGGAAGGCCCAAAGGTCATTGGTAGAAGCTAGAAAGGCTGCCCCAGAGGCGCGAAGGATCTGTGCCGGCAGGCTGAGGGACTGCGCCAGAGCCAGGAAGCGACCCTCAAGAACCAGAACATCCCCTTCAGAGCACCACAGCCATCCTCAGTGACAGTGAGGACCCGAGCTCCCCTGAGGATGAGCACAGCTGAGTTCACATCAGGAAATCAGACTTGACAGGCTCCTCCAGGAGGATCGAGGAGCACAATACCTTCCCCTCCACGGCTCCTCTTACGCTGCTGCCAACAAGCCCTGGGTGGCGCCCCATGCGCAGCACCGCCCGCCGCCTCAGTCCAGCAGGCGCCCCAAGCTGATCCTCAGCACTTCAGCCACACCAGCGTGCCGCCAAAACCCCGTCCTGTGCACAGCCTGGGTGTCCCTGCCAGCCTTCCAACCTGTGACGTGGGATGACCACGTTAGCTCCGGGGAGTCTCGCTGAGGCCCTGATCCCTCAGTCTGTTCTGTGAAATGTGGCTGCAGTGACCACTTGCTATTCCAAGGCTGCAAATACTCTAAACCTGCCCCCTACACCTACCTCCCTCTAGCCACGAGGAGCTCCTCCGCTCTGGCTGACCCAGGGCCTCGCCACAGTTATTTTGTTTCTTCATTGACTTAAAGACAATCCACTTTTTTTTCTTTCTTTCTTTCTTTTTTTTTTTTTTTGGTGCAGGAATTGAACTCAGGACCCTGTGCTTGCCAGGCAAGTACTTATTCTACAGAGCTATCTCACCAGCCCCCAACCCACTTCTTCTACATGTTGTTAACTCTTGTTAATTCCAACTTCACTTTCAAATCTCAGCTCAGGAAAGCTCTCTGGATATTCCAGGGGCACAACTATTTCTCCTACATACTGATTTTTCTCTAGTTTAGAATTATAAATTTATGATCTGGGGAGATAGCTCAGTGGCCTAAGTGCCTACTTGGCCTGTGCAAAATTCTGAGTTCAATCTCCAGTATAAAAAAAATCATAAATTGGTTTGTTTGATCATTTCACATGTAACTTTCTATTTACCCATGTATAAGCTCTAACATGACAACAGAGATAACTTCATTTTCCTTGTTTTATATGTATTTGTTCACCTGATGATCTAATACTATGTAGGGAGGGTGTGATTAGTCAATTTTTGTTTAATGAATTAATTGCTAATCAGTTAATCACAACTTGAAATCATCCCAACTGCTCACAACAAGAGAGTCAAAGCCTAAGTGTGCGTTCATTTGCTATGTGTCTACAGTACACTAAATGAGGAATGTGCAGCTTTCTTTCATGTACAACTGTTAAACATTTATATCCTATAGTAAGAGAACGCTGTCTAATAGATTGAGTTATATAACACATCAAAATTTTGCTTTCTTATCTGATCTTTTCATTGCCTTCTGAAAATCAAATTTAATGAAGCCACAGCATTATCAAACTGATTCCACTTAAATGATTTTAGTGCCAACAATATTATATGATTATAGAGTTTTATTTACAGCTTTTAAAGAACAGGATTAGTCACCAATAATGTACTTTATTGCTTGCTCTTGTGTTTTAAAAGAGAGGCAGAGAAGGAAGGAGGGAGCAAGAGTGAGAGTGACAACTTGTGTTGGGAGCTTCGAGCTAGCGCCTGCAGCGGGAGCTCCTCTGTCCTGCCGCACATGGCAGCCGCGGACGTCATTCCCCAGCCCGGCGCTGCTTCCGGTCCTGTGCCCCGTGTGCTGCTGCACAGCTTGCCTGAGAGGTGTCCAGAGCCCATGGCGTCTGAAGCTGACCTCGGGGGTATCTTCTAGATGGTTAGCTCTGACATTTAATTTTGGCAGGAAACCGGATGAGCCTGCAAACATGAAGGTGGACGCACTCAAGCAACGTTTCTATTCAGTAGTTAGATCTGCTCCATTAGGCTCTAGTTTTAACATAAAGAAGGCAGAAAATAAAAGACCCTGGCGACATCCCACCAAGAAAATTATGTGTGGATTTCAAAAGGCACAGTGAGGGCTGCGTGAGCCAAAGCAAGGGAGGAGTGGCCACATTCCTCAAAAGGAAATTCATGTAGAGCGAGAGGCCACGCATGCTGCCATCATGTAAATATTTTAAAAACAAGAGAAAAGGAAAAGAAAAATAATATAATGGAGAAAACTGCACATTAATGAGAATAGATAATCAGAGGCGGTGGAAAGGAGTGTAATCTGCTACACAAGGCATCATCCGCAAAGCAACGTTGGAAAGAGCGGGTGGACACAGTGGATATAAAAACAAGAAAATCAAAGAGAATGACAGTAAGATTGGACCAAGGTTTGAATAAATGAGAATGTACTTGTCAACTGCTCAGAGGGCAAGGTGAGAGCGAGAGGAAGTTTGATGAAGAGGTGGGTAGCCCATTTCCTAAAGCAGGAAAAGCCCAGCTGAATTGCAGAGACCCCTTCTCTGGCCATGTTGAGCATTCACCTCTACTGGTAGCCATCCCTGTCCCAGGGGGCTTGGTTTGTATGAGTTTCACTTTCGTGAAGACTCCTCCATGAAACCGCTCCAGCCCTCCGCTCCCCATAGGCCAGGGGCGGCGCGCTGGGGCATGCATGCCACAGCGCATCCAGAGAGCCCTCCGTGATGGAGCGCATCTCGTGATTCCCAGTGTACGGAGTCTGACACGGGTGGCTTTGACACAAGTGACTCGCTGCTCAACTGCTGAAAGAAAGAGACCCATTTTCCAAAAACATACCTAAGTAAGGTTCTGTTATGAGCTCTGAAAAGTCTTAGTTTCCTAAAAGCCAAAGCTTATATGTACACTCAGTGAACTCTATGGAAAAATGTCCTCTTCATTTTTATGTACTATCCTAGTTTTCCGACACGTTTTGTGCAAATGAAGTAGTATTCGGTATAAATAAGCCAAAGCTGTAAGGCAGTGAACTCGTGTTTATTCCCCCTTCCTTACATAAGAAATCATGTAAGACACTTGACTTCCCATCCATTCCCTTTCATACCCTCCATCAATCTCTAAAGGCAAAAAGGGCAAACAGGATCCAAGATGGTGCTGCAAACCCTACCCAGGTGGGTGGCCAGCCGGTGCAGCCAGGTCTGCCTGTCACCCATTTCCAGGGTTCCGGGCCACATAAGCCAGTGCTACTGCTGCCAGGAAACTCACAGCTCCTCCTGTCCTGGAGTGTAGCCGAGACAGGAAATTTTTGTCCAAGCACAGGAAGTGGATGCTCCCTCCTAAGCCCAATGCTGGCTCTGAAGAAGTCTGGCCGCCTTCCCTGTCTCCTGTCCTTAAAGTCTTGGAACTTGCTGTGCAATCCCAGGCCTGTTTTGAATTACTGTTAGGCCAGTCACTAGAATGCAGCTGGAGATCCTGTGCCCAGCTGTCTTCCCAAGCACTCAGCTACAGCTCTTGAGCAGTAGTTTCCCGTGAAGGTCTGAGGAAAGCTCAGAAAACCACTCGACAATCCACATTTCTTGGCGAGCACAGCACCAGGCATATGGTGCATTTGAACGGCACTGGGAATCCTCCAGCAAGGTTTGGAACTTCAAAGGAAAAGTTCGTTTAATTGTCATTATATCAGCCAATTACCCAACATCTCTGATCCCCTCCAATTTGCCAAGCACTGTGCAGGGTACTCTGAGGAATAAAAAGAGATAAGATGCAGTCACAGGGTCCAAGGATAGAGATGAGGTAATTATGGCAAAACACAGGCACAGCCCATACTGGTCCCATTAATGACAGCATGAGTCTAAGAGAACAGAGTGTGTGCTAGGGCAGGCTAGGATGGCTTCCCAGAGAAGGTGGAGTTGCCTAAATCTCAAAAGCTGGCTTTATTTTGGACGAGTGAAGTTAAGGATGAATAATATAAACAGTTTTTTCTAAGAAAAAACAATAGCCAAGAAGAGCAATGAAGCAGACAGTATTTATTAGGAAAGCTATCCTCTGGTCATCTGGTCGACCACATGTAAAGATGATTTGCTGTAAGTTAGGCATCATACAGGGAGAAGGGCATCTGATGACGACCACGCAGACCAACTGCTTCTCTGAAAGTCTGCCCGTAGTCATGGGAGTCCTTAGTTTTCGTTTTTTTATTTCTGATGGTGACGCTTATAAATCGAGAAATTAGGTGATCACTTAATTAGTTTTAAGAAATAAAATATTGACTTCAGTGATTTTCAAGTGCTGACGGTAGTTTTGAAGGAAATGTGCTGGTGCAGTCAATGTGGAGACACACGGAAAGAAACTCAGGTGCAGTCAGACTCGGGAGAGACCTCAGTTGAAAGCTGAAGGGGGATAAAGGTCACATGTCTGGAAGTGTTAAGGGGAAAGTCAGTCTAGAAAATGATAAGGTACAAAACAAAAGCTCTAAGAAGGGGCAAGCTCAGTGTGTTTAATATACTGTCCAAAAAGAGAAAGAAAAGCCCAGAGGAGCTGATGAATACACCATTTCTTTTTCTTATTGTATGTTGCAGGATTCCTGACATCTTAATGCTAGAGAGTTCATGTAATTGGTTCTAAAAGTAAAATGATGGTTAATGTTAGCTTTTTCTCATCACCGCATAAATACTAGAGGAGCAGATGGAATCATGACCGTGACCCTGAAAATGTAGAATGGAAGAGACAATATATGACATAATCTATCCTACATAGCTTTAGAAAAATGTTTTGAGTTATGAGTAAAAATTGGAAAGCTTGGTACTGTCAATGTTTATGTAAATAGTGATCACCTCAGAATATAGGAAAGGTATTAATAAAGCAAGACATAACATTTAAGTTCAAATTATATTTGTTTTCTGTATAGCAAGACTACTAGTGCTGGTGACCTATTAATTTCTAAGATATGATAAGGTGACTGTATTATGCATTGAGTTCCTTATGACAGACAGTATCCCAGAGTAGGTGAAAATAAGAGTAATATCAGAGAATGCACTAAAGATCAGACTAGAGACACACTGAAGGTATTTCACAGCGACAACATCTTAAGGCAGTAAAGTCAGTTATTCAAAAGAGTAAGTTTAAAAAAATAGACTATATTTT